>WNWK01034077.1:0-20673 GCA_009830355.1 Cherax destructor | reverse complement strand
TATTTACCAGTCCTTCAACCACTGCCCGGCCGGAGGCGTCATCTTCTAGGAACGTACTTGGCCATATGGCAATGAAACGAATCATCTCTAGCCGGAGGTGCACGTTGGGACACAAAATGGGATCAGTGTACATCCGAAGAATCCAAGGCTTCATGATACTGTTATCTTGCGAGTCTAATTCTATAGTACATGGGCGCCAAGGTACCACAAGACCAACCAAGGTCCATAGGATCTCCTCCCAAACACCTGTCACGAAAGGATGCATTCCTATGCAAGATGCTAAATATCGTAAATAACAAAGTGCAAGTCCATCCTTTTCGTGGGCTAACTTTTGGGATTGTCTCGTAAATCAATAACCATCTGCTGTTCTTCCTTTTATCTTTAGCAAAGTAGACGTGCCTTCTCCTCGCAAATAGCGCAGTTATCTTGTATAGTTTCCATTATTGAAGATGATTACTTTCCTGGCCCGTATATGTGTATCTTTCTTCAGTTCTTGCTCGCTCAGCAGCTCCTCCAGATAGTTAATTATGCCATCACTTTCCTGACTATATAGTGACAGCGGCAGGTGACGTGAGGTCAAACAGCCCCTGACGATGACTGATTAAGCGTCCGTATCAAAACTAACCACCCTTTCATATGCCTGCAGCAGGCCTGTTGGCCCATACTAGGCAGGTCCTTCACAATCCATCCCACTAACAAAATAATTGCCCAACCTAATTTTCAATTCTACCCAAGAAATAAGCTTTGATGATTCTATTAACTCATGTGGAGTCCCACTCAAATCCAATCCCTCTCACTCATGTATTTGTCCAACCTAAATTTGAAACTACCAAGGTCCTAGCTTCAATAACCCTACTAGGCAGACTGTTCCACTCATCAACTACCCTATTTCCAAACCAATATTTTCCTATATCCTTTCTAAATCTAAACTTATCCAATTTGAATCCATTATTGCGGGTTCTCTCTTCGAGAGATATCCTCAAGACCTTATTTATATCCCCCTTATTAATACCCATCTTCCACTTATATACCTCATTCTTCGTCTTACAAGTGAATGTAATTTAAGGGTCTTCAATCTTTCTTCATACGGAAGATTTCTAATGCTATGAATTAACTTTGTCATTCGTCGCTGAATGTTTTCTAAAGAATTTATATCCATTCTGTAAAATGGAGACCAGAACTGAGCTGCATAATCTAGGTGAGGCCTTACTAATGATGTATAAAGCTGTAATATAACCGCTGGACTTCTTGATATAAATCCCAGTAATCTATTTGTTTTATTTCTTACGCTTAGGCATTGCTGACTTGGTTTGAGGTTGCTGCTTACCATAACCCCCAAATCCTTTTCGCATTCTGTACAGCTGAGTTCAACATTATTAAGCTGGTAGGTGCTAGGGTTATGAACATTCCTGAGCTTTAGAACTTTGCATTTATAAGAACATAAGAAAGGAGGAACACTGCAGCAGGCCTGTTGGCCCATTCTAGGCAGGTCCTTCACATTCCATCCCACTAACAGAATATTTGTTCAACCTAATTTTCAATGCTACCCAAGAAATAAGCTTTGATAATTTTATTTACTCATGTGCAATTCCCACTCAAATCCAACCCCTTTCACTCATGAATTTATCCAACCTAAATTTAAAACTACCCAAGGTCCTTGCTTCAATAACCCTACTAGGCAGACTGTTCCACTCATCAACTACCCTATTTCCAAACCAATACTTTCCTATATCCTTTCTAAATCTAAGAACATAAGAACATAAGAATGGAGGAACACTGCAGAAGGCCTACTGGCCCATACAAGGCAGGTCCTTATCAAAACCACCACTACCTAAAAAATTATTCCCGTACTCACGACACAAATCAAACCCAGCCCCTCCCACTCATATATTTGTCCAATCTCTTTTTAAAGCCACCCAAGGTCCTAGCCTCTATCACAGTACATAAGAACATAAGAAAGGAGGAACACTGCAGCAGGCCTGTTGGCCCATACTAGGCAGGTCCTTCACAATCCATCCCACTAACAGAATAATTGCCCAACCTAATTTTCAATTCTACCCAAGAAATAAGCTTTGAAGATTCTATTAACTCAAGTGCGAGTCCCACTCAAATCCAACCCCTCTCACTCATGAATTTATCCAACCTAAATTTGAAACTACCCAAGGTCATAGCTTCAATGACCCTACTAGGCAGACTGTTCCACTCATCAACTACCCTATTTCCAAACCAATATTTTCCTATATCCTTTCTAAATCTAAACTTATCTAATTTGAATCCATTATTGCGGGTTCTCTCTTGGAGAGATATCCTCAAGACCTTATTTATATCCCCGTACTCGGAAGATTGTTCCACGCATCTACAACTCTGTTCGAAAACCAGTACTTGCCTATGTCCTTTCTAAATCTAAATTTATCCAATTTAAATCCGTTATTTCTCGTTCTTACTTGGTTCGATATCCTCAGTATTTTATTAATATCTCCTTTGTTTATGCCCATCATCCACTTGTACACCTCGATGATATCTCCCCTCATTCTACGTCTCTCCAGAGAGTGGAGATTCAACGCTCTAAGTCTATCTTCATACGGGAGATTTCTTATACTGTAAATCATTTTAGTCATTCTTCTTTGTATGTTCTCCAATGAATCTATATCCATCCTGTAGTAAGGAGACCAAAACTGATGGTAAATTAGACACATATGCAACACTTGGGTATCTTTATTGAGGAAACGTTTCGCCACACAGTGGCTTCATCAGTCCATACAAAGGAGAAACGTGAAGAACAGGAGGAGTGTGAGGTTGTCAGGCCCTCAATCTTGAGACGATGTTGTCAGTCCATCAATCTTGAATAGAATAACAGCATATGAGCAGAGGGACCTTATATACTGTAGACAGGAGAGGTGCAGCAGTTGTAGGAGGTGTCACATTTGTTCAATGTGGAAGTAGGTCGTGCCCAAGGAATAGGCAAGCGAAGAAATCCCTGTATTAAGATACCAAGATGTTGCAGTGTCAGTGTCGGTTCTCTGAACCATTCATTCACAGACCAAAACTGAGCTGCATAATCCAAATGAGGTCTCACTAGTGATGTATAGAGCTGTAAAATAACTTTTGGACTTCTGTTGCTTATACTTCTTGAAATAAATCCTAGTAATCTGTTAGCCTTATTGCGCACACTTAGGCACTGTTGTCTTGGCTTTAGATTTCTGCTTACCATGACTCCCAAGTCTTTTTCACATTCTGTATGATCAAGCTCAACTTCACCTAGTTTATAAATTCGAGGGATATTTTCATTACCAACGACAAGCACCTTACACTTGTCCACATTGAACTTCATCTGCCACTTTTCAGACCAAGACATTAATTTATCCAAATCCTCCTGGAGTTCACTGTTATCCTCCTCAGAATGAATTATACGGCCTATTTTTGTATCATCAGCAAATTTACTCATGTCACTTGCAATTCCTTCATCAAGGTCATTAATGTAAATTATGAACAACAATGGGCCCAAAACTGATCCTTGTGGAACGCCACTAGTGACAAATCCCCATTCAGATTTGACCCCATTAATGGAAACTCTCTGCTTTCTATTGGTAAGCCATGCCTCTATCCATGCTAGAACTTTACCTCCTATACCATGAGCTGCCACCTTTCTTAAGAGTCTCTTGTGAGGTACTCTATCGAAGGCCTTACTGAAATCCAAGTAAACTATATCATATTCTTTATCACTGTCTACTGCCTCAAATGTTTTATTGAAAAAAGTCAGTAAATTTGTCAGGCAGGAACGACCTCTCGTAAACCCATGCTGAGATTCATTAATCAAATTATGTTCTTCAAGGTGACTTCTGATAATATCAGCTATAATTGATTCTAATAATTTGCCTACTATAGACGTGAGGCTTATTGGACGGTAATTTGATGGAATGGACTTATCCCCTGATTTGAATATAGGAACTACATTAGCTATCTTCCACATCTCTGGCACAACACCAGTTAGGATGGACGTATTAAACACATTCGTTAATGGCTGACTAAGTTCTATTTTGCATTCTTTAAGTACCCTGGAAAACAACTCGTCGGGTCCCGGGACTTATTTTGCTTCAGTTTATCTATCTGTTTGATAACCATGTCCCTCGTGACAGTAATATTAGTTAATTTGAATTCTTCAGGAACTGAATAATTGTTAATTTCTGGAATCTCATTTACGTCTTCTTGTGTAAAGACTGACAAAAAATAGTCATTAAATAGAGAACACATTTCCAGTTCGTTATCCGTCAGCTGTCCATTCCCAATTTTCAGAGGTCCTACCTTTTCCCTCACCTTCGTCCTGTACACTTGAAAGAACCCTTTTGGATTAGTCTTTGATTCATTAGCAACCTTAATCTCATAGTCACGTTTAGCCTTTCTAATCCCCTTTTTTACTTCTCTTTTCAACTGAACATATTGGTCAATAAGGTTAACATCTCCTCTTTTGAATCCATTATTGCGGGTTCTCTCTTGGAGAGATACCCTAAAGACCTTATTTATATCCCCTTTGTTAATACCCATTTTCCACTTGTATATCTCGATCATGTCTCCCTCATTCTACGTCTTACAAGTGAATGTATTTAAGGGTGGAAATAAACACATAAGCAGATAATGTGATCCTTTATTGACAGTTTGCCACGAGTGGGCTTTATCGAGTCACAGACAGATCTGTCTGGATGATAAAGCCCACTGTGTGAACGTTGTTAAAAATGATCACATTATACTGCTTATGTGTTTACGCTTTATCGAGTCACAGTGACTGATAAAGCCCACTGCGTGGGCGAAACGTTGTCAATAAAGGATCACATTATACTGCTTATGTGTTTATTTTTCCATTGTGTCGGTATTTTATACCATTTATTTCCATCGTAATTTAAGGGTCTTCAATCTTTCTTCGTAAGGAAGATTTCTAATGCTATGTATTAATTTAGTCATTCTACGCTGAATGTTTTCTAACGAATTTATATCCATTCTGTAATATGGAGACCAGAACTGAGCTGCGTAATCTAGGTGAGGCCTTACTAATGATGTATAAAGCTGTAATATAACCTCTGGACGTCTGTTGCTAACACTTCTTGATATAAATCCCAGTAATCTATTTGCCTTATTACGTACGCTTAGGCATTGCTGTCTTGGTTTAAGGTTGCTGCTTACCATCACCCCCAAGTCCTTCTCGCAATCTGTATGGCTAAGTTCTACGTTATTTAACTTATAAGTGCTTGGGTTATGGACACTCCCGAGCTTTAGAACTTTGCATTTATCTATACATTGAACTGCATCTGCCATTTTTCTGACCAGGAATTGAGTTTGTCTCAATCCTCCTGTAGTTCACTGACATCTACGTCTGAATCGATTATCCTACCTATCTTCGTGTCATCAGCGAATTTGCTCATATCACTAGAAATTCCCTCGTCAAGGTCATTTATATATATTATAAACAAAACGGCCCAAAACCGATCCCTGAGGAACGCCACTTGTTACAGATCCCCACTCCGATTTAACCCCATTTATGCACACCCTCTGCTTCCTATTGGTGAGCCATGACTCGATCCATGACAACACTTTTCCCAATGCCATGAGCAGCCACTTTCTTTAACAGTCTCTGATGTGGTACTCTATCAAAAGCCTTACTAAAATTCAAATAAACGATATCAATTCTTTATCATTATCAACTGCCTCAAAAGCCTTACTGAAAAAGTTAATAAATTAGTTAGGCAGGAACGGCCCCTGATGAATCCATGCTGAGTATCATTAATCAAATTATGCCTATCGAGATGGTTTTTATGTTATCAGCTATAATCGACTCTAGTAATTTGCCTACAATTGATGTTAGACTTATTGGGCGGTAATTTGATGGTAACGACTTGTCCCCTGCTTTAAAAATAGGAATTACATTAGCCATCTTCCACGTATCAGACACTACACCTGTTTGAAGAGATAGGTTAAAAATGTTAGTTAAGGGTTCACAGAGTTCTATTTTGCATTCCTTAAGAACCCGTTAAAAAGCTCATCAGGGCCTGGCGATTTATTATGCTTCAAACGGTCTATCTGTTTGATAACCTTTTCGCTAGTGACTGTGATACTACATAATTTATCTTCTTCAGGCCCACTAAAATACCTAATTCTTGGGATATTATTAGTGTCTTCCTGAGTGAAAACCGAGAGAAAATAATTATTAAAAATAGAGCACATTTCATTCTCTTTGTCAGTAAGATACCCATAATTATTTTTAAGGGGACCTATCTTATCTCTAACTTTTGTTCTATACACCTGGAAAAAACTTTTTGGGTTAGTTTTCGAATCCCTAGCAACTTTAATTTCGTAGTCCCGTTTAGCTTTTCTTATCCCCTTTTTAACGTCCCTCTTAATGTCAATATACTGACTCATAAAATGACCCTCACCTCTTTTGATAACATAAGAACATAAGAAAGGAGGAATACTGCAGCAGGCCTGTTGGCCCATACTAGGCAGGTCCTTCACAATCCGTCCCACTAACAGAATATTTGCTCAACCCAATTTTCAATGCTACCCAAGAAATAAGCTTTGACAATTCTACCCACTCATGCGCGAGTCCCACTCAAATCCAACCCCTCTCACTCATGAATTTATCCAACCTAAATTTGAAACTACCCAAGGTCCTAGCTTCAATAACCCTACTAGGCAGCTTTATACATCATTAGTAAGGCCTCACCTAGATCACGTTATAATATTGGTAGAATTACCGACAATATGTTAAGTAAAAGGACACAAATGCAACTAATGTGACATTTTATTGTGGCAACGTTTCGCTTGAGATAGCTCCTGGAGAGCGAAACGTTGCCACAATAAAATGTCACATTAGTTGCATTTGTGTCCTTTTACTTAACAAAAATTCGTTAGAAAACATTCAGCGTAGAATGACTAAATTAATACATAGCATTAGAAATCTTCCTTACGAAGAAAGATTGAAGACCCTTAAATTACATTCACTTGTAAGACGTAGAATGAGGGGAGACATGATCGAGGTATACAAGTGGAAAATGGGTATTAACAAAGGGGATATAAATAAGGTCTTGAGGGTATCTCTCCAAGAGAGAACCCGCAATAATGGATTCAAGTTAGACAAGTTTAGATTCCTTTCTTCTGCCGTAAAATATATTTGAGCCTATTATTCATCCATTTTGGGTCATTTTTATTACATAAGAACATAAGAAAGGAGGAACACTGCAGCAGGCCTGTGGCCCATTCTAGGCAGGTCCTTCACATTCCATCCCACCAACAGAATATTTGTTCAACCTAATTTTCAATGCTACCCAAAAAAATAGCTTTGATAATTTTATTTACTCATGTGCAATTCCCACTCAAATCCAACCCTTTCACTCATGAATTTATCCAACCTAAATTTAAAACTACCCAAGGTCCTTGCTTCAATAACCCTACTAGGCAGACTGTTCCATTCATCAACTACCCTATTTCCAAACCAATACTTTCCTATATCCTTTCTAAATCTAAACTTATCTAACTTGAATCCATTATTGCGGGTTCTCTCTTGGAGAGATATCCTCAAGACCTTATTTATATCCCCTTTGTTAATACCCATTTTCCACTTGTATACCTCGATCATGTCTCCCCTCATTCTACGTCTTACAAGTGAATGTAATTTAAGGGTCTTCAATCTTTCTTCGTAAGGAAGATTTCTAATGCTATGTATTAATTTAGTCATTCTACGCTGAATGTTTTCATAAGAACATAAGAAAGGAGGAACACTGCAGCAGGCCTGTTGGCCCATACTAGGCAGGTCCTTCACAATCCATCCCACTAACAGAATATTTTCTCAACCCAATTTTCAAAGCTACCTAAGAAATAAGCTTTGACAATTCTACCCACTCATGCGCGAGTCCCACTCAAATCCAACCCCTCTCACTCAGGAATTTATCCAACCTAAATTTGAAACTACCCAAGGTCCTAGCTTCAATAACCCTACTAGGCAGACTGTTCCACCCATCAACTACCCTATTTCCAAACCAATACTTTCCTATATCCTTTTCTAAATCTAAACTTATCTAACTTGAATCCATTATTGGGGTTCTCTTGGAGAGATATCCTCAAGACCTTTATTTATATCCCTTTGTTAATACCATTTTCCACTTGTATACCTCGATCATGTCTCCTCATTCTACGTCTTACAAGTGAATGTAATTTAGGGTCTTCAATCTTTCTTCGTAAGGAAGATTTCTAATGCTATGTATTAATTTAGTCATTCTACGCTGAATGTTTTCTAACGAATTTATGTCCATTCTGTAATATGGAGACCAGAACTGAGCTGCGTAATCTAGGTGAGGCCTTACTAATGATGTATAAAGCTGTAATATAACCTCTGGACTTCTGTTGCTAACACTTCTTGATATAAATCCCAGTAATCTATTTGCCTTATTACGTACGCTTAGGCATTGTGTCTTCGGTTTAAGGTTGCTGCTTACCATCACCCCAAATCCTTCTCGCAATCTGTATGGCTAAGTTCTACGTTATTTAACTTATAAGTGCTTGGGTTATGGACACCCGGAGCTTCAGAACCTTGCATTTATCTACATTGAACTGCATCTGCCACATTTCTGACCACGAATTAAGTTTGTCTAAATCTTCCTGAAGTTCTATGACATCTATGTTTGAATCAATTATCCTACCTATCTTCGTGTCGTCGGCGAATTTGCTCATATCACTAGTAATTCCCTCATCAAGGTCATTGATATATATTATAAATAACAATGGGCCTAAGACTGATCCCTGTGGAACACCACTTGTTACAAGTCCCCATTCGGATTTAACCCATTTATGCACACTCTCTGCTTCCTATTGGTGAGCCATGACTGATCCATGACAGCACTTTTTCCCCAATGCCATGAGCTGCCACTTTCTTTAACAGTCTCTTGTGCGGTACTCTATCAAAAGCCTTACTAAAGTCTAAATAAACAATATCGAATTCTTTATCGTGATCAACAGCCTCAAAAGCTTTACTGAAGAAGGTTAATAAATTTATGTCCATTCTGTAATATGGAGACCAGAACTGAGCTGCGTAATCTAGGTGAGGCCTTACTAATGATGTATAAAGCTGTAATATAACGTCTGGACTTCTGTTGCTAACACTTCTTGATATAAATCCCAGTAATTTCATTTGCCTTATTACGTACGCTTAGGCATTGCTGTCTTGGTTTAAGGTTGCTGCTTACCATCACCCCCAAGTCCTTCTCGCAATCTGTATGGCTAAGTTCTACGTTATTTAACTTATAAGTGCTTGGGTTATGGACACTCCCGAGCTTTAGAACTTTGCATTTATCTACATTGAACTGCATCTGCCATTTTTCTGACCAGGAATTGAGTTTGTCTAAATCCTCCTGTAGTTCACTGACATCTACGTCTGAATCGATTATCCTGCCTAGTATGGGCCAACAGGCCTGCTGCAGTGTTCCTCCTTTCTTATGTTCTTATGTTCTTATGTACCTATCTTCGTGTCATCAGCGAATTTGCTCATATCACTAGAAATTCCCTCGTCAAGGTCATTTATATATATTATAAACAACAACGGGCCCAAAACCGATCCCTGAGGAACGCCACTTGTTACAGATCCCCACTCCGATTTAACCCCATTTATGCACACCCTCTGCTTCCTATTGGTGAGCAATGACTCGATCCATGACAACACTTTTCCCCCAATGCCATGAGCAGCCACTTTCTTTAACAGTCTCTGATGTGGTACTCTATCAAAAGCCTTACTAAAATCCAAATAAACGATATCGAATTTTTATCATTATCAACTGCCTCAAAAGCCCCACTGAAAAATGTTAACAAAATTAGTTAGGAGAACGGCCCCTGGTGAATCCATGCTGAGTATCATTAATCAAATTATGCCTATCGAGATGGCTTCTTATGTTATCAGCTCATAATCGACTCTAGTAATTTGCCTACAATTGATGTTAGACTTATTGGGCGGTAATTTGATGGTAACGACTTGTCCCCTGCTTTAAAATAGGAATTACATTAGCCATCTTCCACGTATCCGGCACTACACCTGTTTAAAGAGATAGGTTAAAAATGTTAGTTAAGGGTTACAGAGTTCTATTTTGCATTCCTTAAGAACCCTTGAAAAAGCTCATCAGGGCTCTAGATTTATTTTGCTTCAAACGGTCTATCTGTTTGATAACCTTTTCGCTAGTGACTGTGATACTACATAATTTATCTTCTTCAGGCCCACTAAAATACCTAATTCTTGGGATATTATTAATGTCTTCCTGAGTGAAAACCGAGAGAAAATAATTATTAAAAATAGAGCACATTTCATTCTCTTTGTCAGTAAGATACCCATAATTATTTTTAAGGGGACCTATCTTATCTCTAACTTTTGTTCTATACACCTGAAAAAAACTTTTTGGGTTAGTTTTCGAATCCCTAGCAACTTTAATTTCGTAGTCCCGTTTAGCTTTTCTTATCCCCTTTTTAACGTCCCTCTTAATGTCAATATACTGACTCATTCGATCTAATTTCTTTATATGGGATAAATGTTATTTGGGCAGCATGTATAGTGTTCAGAAAACTGTCATATTGATAGCTCTCTTCATTACCCCAGTCCACAGATGATAAGTGTTCTCTAAGTCCATTGTAATCTGCTAAGCGAAAATCTGGGACCGTTACTGAGTTATTCGTACTATGAAACTTCCATTCAATGCCAAAGGTAATTGATTTGTGGTCGCTTGCGCCGAGTTCCTCTGTAATTTCTAAATTATTAACAAGGGTTTCCTTGTTTGTCAGAACTAAGTCAATCAGGTTATTTCCCCTTGTAGGTTCTGTCACAAACTGCTTCAAAAAACAATCTTGAACTACTTCTAAGAAGTCGTTAGATTCTAAATTCCAAGTCAAAAAATTCCAATCAATTTGACTAAAGTTGAAGTCACCCAGAATAACTACGTTATCGTGCATTGTGGCCTTAACAATTTCCTCCCATAGTAGTCTCCCTTGGTCCCTATCTAAGTTTGGGGGACGGTATATCACACCTAAAATCAATTTTTCATGCCCCTCTGAAAATTCTATCCAGACAGACTCTGTATGTGTTATTTCAGACTTTATTCCCTTTTTTATGCAACAGTTCAAGCGATCTCGGACATACAGTGCCACTCCACCCCCCTTCCCGAAACTTCTGTCTACTTGGAACAATTTAAAACCCTGTATATGACATTAAGAACATAAGAACATAAGAAAGGAGGAACACTGCAGCAGGCCTGTTGGCCCATACTAGGCAACATTCAGCACGCATGTCCCTATTTTTCGTATTGAACCACGTCTCAGTTATGGCAAATACATCAATGTTACCTGCACTTGCAACAAATCTCAAATCGTCCATCTTGTAGATGAATGGTTCAGAGAACCGACAAGTTGTTAAATTAGACACATATGCAACACTTGGGTATCTTTATTGAGGAAACGTTTCGCCACACAGTGGCTTCATCAGTCCAATACAAAGTAGAAAAGTATAAGGAGAGGAGGAGTTTGAGGTTATCAGTCCCTCGGCCTGGAGTCGATGTGTTCAGTCCATCAATCTTGTAGAAGTGTAGCACAAGGCCGTAGAGGTGGCTTATATGCTGTAAACAGGTGAGATGCAGCAGGAGGAGGCAGGTCCTAGTGGAATCAACCACTAGTCGAAGTAAGTCCTTGTCCAAAGGTTTGGACAAATGTTGAAGAATCCCTTTGTATCAAGATCCCAAGAAGTTGCTGTGTCTGACAGGATGTAGATGAATGGTTCAGAGAACACAGTTGTTATAGCAATAGAACAGGTACTTTATTGAGGAAACAGTTCCTGTTCAGTCCATCAGCAGGATGGAGAGTTGACTCGGCCTAGTCATGGGGCTAGTCCATCAATCTTGTAGAGTGAGCAGCCGTAGAGTGGCTTTATGCGAACAGGTGAGATGGCAGGAGGCAGGTCTAATCACCACTAGCTCCTGTCCAAGGTTTGGACAAAGTGAAGAATCCTTTGTATCAAGATCCCAAGCTGCTCACATGATGGTCGAATGACAGCTGGCTCAGAACATATGCAACACTTGGGACTAGAAACTGCCACACAGTGGTTCATCAGTTCAATACAGTAGAAGAAGGGGGAGGAGGAGTTTGACTCCAGGCCGAGGGACTGATAACCTCAAACCTCCTCTCCTTATACTTTTCTACTTTGTATTGACTGATGAAGCCACTGTGTGGCGAAACGTTTCTAATAAAGATACCCAAGTGTTGCATATGTGTCTAATTTAACAACTTGTCGGTTCTCTGAACCATTCATCTACATCCTGTCAGACACAGCAACTTCTTGGGATCTTGATACAAAGGATTCTTCAACATTTGTCCAAACCTTTGGACAAGGACTTACTTCGACTAGTGGTTGATTCCACTAGGACCTGCCTCCTCCTGCTGCATCTCACCTGTTTACAGCATATAAGCCACCTCTACGGCCTTGTGCTACACTTCTACAAGATTGATGGACTGAACACATCGACTCCAGGCCGAGGGACTGATAACCTCAAACTCCTCCTCTCCTTATACTTTTCTACTTTGTATTGGACTGATGAAGCCACTGTGTGGCGAAACGTTTCCTCAATAAAGATACCCAAGTGTTGCATATGTGTCTAATTTAACAACTCGTCCATCTTATTCCTAGCACTACGACTATTTGTATAATACACTTTTAAAGACCCTCCTTTCTCTTTACCCTTCCTGCTTCATTCTGTTTTACCACTATACTTATTACTGTCCTTGTTATTGTTAAGATTTTTTATATCAAAGCCTAGATCTATATTTCGACATTCAGTATTTTCCATTTCTAAACCCATACCTCTAACTAATCCTAGTTTAAAGTCCTAACAACACCCTCAACTGAGCTAGCAAGAAAATCCACATCTGCCATTTTTCTGACCAGGAATTGAGTTTGTCTAAACTACCCAAGGTTCTAGCTTCAATAACCCTACTAGGCAGACTGTTCCACTCATCAACTACCCTATTTCCAAACCAATACTTTCCTATATCCTCTCTCTTGGAGAGATAAGAACATAAGAACATAAGAAAGGAGGAACACTGCAGCAGGCCTGTTGGCCCATACTAGGCAGGTCCTTCACAATCCGTCCCACTAACAGAATATTTGCTCAACCCAATTTTCAATGCTACCCAAGAAATAAGCTGACAATTCTTCCCACTCATCGCGAGTCCCACTCAAATCCAACCCTCTCACTCATGAATTTATCCAACCTAAATTTGAAACTACCCAAGGTCCTAGCTTCAATAACCCTACTAGGCAGACTGTTCCACTCATCAACTACCCTATTTCCAAACCAATACTTTCCTATATCCTTTCTAAATCTAAACTTATCTAACTTGAATCCATTATTGCGGGTTCTCTTGGAGAGATATCCTCAAGACCTTATTTATATCCCCTTTGTTAATACCCATTTTCCACTTGTATACCTCGATCATGTCTCCTCATTCTACGTCTTACAAGTGAATGTAATTTTAGGGTCTTCAATCTTTCTTCGTAAGGAAGATTTCTAATGCTATGTATTAATTTAGTCATTCTACGCTGAATGTTTTCTAACGAATTTATGTCCATTCTGTAATATGGAGACCAGAACTGAGCTGCGTAATCTAGGTGAGGCCTTACTAATGATGTATAAAGCTGTAATATAACTCTCTGGACTTCTGTTGCTAACACTTTGATATAAATCCCAGTAATCTATCTGCCCCACTACGTACGCTCAGGCACTGCTGTCTTGGTTTAAGGTTGCTGCTTACCATCACCCCAAGTCCTTCTCGCAATCTGTATGGCTAAGTTCTACGTTATTTAACTTATAAGTGCTTGGGTTATGGACACCGAGCTTCAGAACCTGATTTATCTACATTGAACTGCATCTGCCACTTTTCTGACCACGAATTAAGTTTGTCTAAATCTTCCTGAAGTTCTATGACATCTATGTTTGAATCAATTATCCTACCTATCTTCGTGTGTGGCGAATTTGTTCATATCACTAGTAATTCCTCATCAAGGTCATTGATATATATTATAAATAACAATGGGCCTAAGACTGATCCCTGTGGAACACCACTTGCAAGTCCCCATTCGATTTAACCCCATTATGCACACTCTCTGCTTCCTATTGGTGAGCCATGACTGATCCATGACAGCACTTTTCCCCAATGCCATGAGCTGCCACTTTCTTTAACAGTCTCTGGTGTGGTACTATCAAAGCCTTACTAAAGTCTAAACAATATCGAATTCTTTATCGTGATCAACAGCCTCAAAAGCTTTACTGAAGAAAGGTTAATAAATTAGATAGGCAGGAACGCCCTCGTGAATCATGCTGGGTATCATTAATCAAATTATGGTTATCTAGATGGCTTCTAATAATATCAGCTATAATTGACTCTAGTAATTTGTACAATTGAGGTCAGGCTTATTGGGCGGTAGTTTGACGGTAGTGATTGTCCCCGTTTAAAAAAGGAATTACATTAGCCATCTTCCACATATCAGACACTACACCTGTTTGAAGAGATAAATTAAAATGTTAGATATTGGTTCACAGAGTTCCTTTTTGCATTCTTTAAAACCCTTGCAAAAAGCTCATCAGCCCCGGCGATTTATTTTGTTTCAGTCGGTCCAGCTGCTTCATAATCATTTCGTTTAGTGACGGGATATTACATAATTTATCTTCTTCAGCCTCTGTAAAAATTAATTACGGGGATATTATTAATGTCTTCCGTGAAAACTGAGAGAAAATAATTATTAAAAATAGAGCACATATCATTCCCCTTTTGTCAGTAAGATGCCCAAAGTTATTTTTAAGGGACCATTTTTATCCCTAACTTTTGTTCTATAAACCTGGAAAACTTTTGGTTAGTTTTGAATCCCTGCAACTTTAATTTCATAGTCCCGTTTAGCTTTTCTTATTCCCTTTTTAACGCCCCTCTTAATGTCAGTATACTGATTTATAAGATGACCCTCACCCTTTTTATGCGCCTATAAATTCCTTTCTTCTGCCCTAAAGATATTTGAGCCTATTATTCATCCATTTTGGGTCATTTCTTTGATCTAATTTCTTTATACGGGATAAATGTTCTTTGGGCAGCCTGATAGTGTTAAGAAAACTGTCATATTGATACCTCTTCTTCACCCCAGTCCACAGTTGATAAGTGTTCTAAGTCCATTATAATCTGCTAGCAAAATCTGGGACCATTACTGAATTATCCCTACTATCATACATCCATTCAATGCTAGTAATTGACTGGTCGTTGAGAGTTCCTCTGTAATTTCTAAATTATTAACAAGGGTTTCCTTGCCAGAACCAAGTAAAGTAGGTTATTTCCCTGAGGTTCTGTTACAAACTGCTTCAAAGCAATCCTGAACCTACTTTTTAAAAGTCGTTAGATTCTAAATTCCCTGTCATGAAATTCCAATCAATCTGACTAAAGTTAAAGCCCTAAAATTTACTAGTTATCGTGTCTTGTGGCCTTAAAATTTCTCCTGAGTCTCCTTGTTCCCTATCTAGTTTGAGGACGGAAATCACGCCTAAAATCAATTTTTCACACCCTCTGAAAATTCTATCCAGACAGACTTCTGTATGTGTTAATTCAGATTTATACCCGTTTATGCAACAATTTAAATGATCACGGACATAGAGTGCACCCCACCCCTTTCCCGATACTTCCCTACTTGGAACAATTTAACCCTGAATGTGACATTGGCAGGAGTCGATTTTTCATATTAAACCATGTCCAGCTAGAAAAACATCAATATTCGTACTTGCAACTAACTCCTCGTCCATCTTATTCCTAGCACTACGACTATTGGTGCAATATATATTTAGAGACTCTCCTTTCTTTTACCCTTCCTGCTCATCTCTGTTTTTCCAAATATGTCTATTACTGTCCTGTCATCTAGTGTCACTAGCTTCCACTATCCACCTTATTCCTGCCTATTACTAGTTCCCCCACAACTTATAATATTCACACTGGGACTTCTCTGTTTTTCCTCTAAAACCCATACCACTAACTATTTCTAGTTTAAGCTAACACTTCCACTGCAGTTGCCAGTGCCCCACCCCAGACCTGGATAAGTGAACCCCATCCCTGGCATACATGTCATTTCTGTCAAAAAGAGGTCCCAGTTGTCAATGAATGTTACTGAATTTTCCTTACAGTATTTGTCCAGCCACAATTGACACCAATTGCCCTGACAGCCATTCATTTCCAACCCTCTCCTTGGCAAAATACCACATATGACAGGGTTCCCACCTTCTTCCTAATTATGTCTATTGCTGACCTAAACCTGCTAGTCAGGTCCTCACTTACGTCGCCCAAAATCGTTGCCTCCAGCACTGAGACAGATAATAGGATTGCTCCCATTACCTCTCATGATGTCGTCCAGACGGCTCATATCCTCCATCCCAGCCCCAGGAAAGCAAACCTCTGTCTCCTACTCCTATCAATCAAACAGAAAGCCCTATCCATGTACCAACCCGACTGTCCCCAACAACAACAATGTTTTTACCTTCCTTTGTGTCTTTCGTCGACGCTCCCAGAAGTCGACTCACATTCATCGGGTAGAGGGAGAATGGGTTGATGTTTCCACAAAATTTCTGGGTCTTCGTTGTCTACCTCCACCCGTCCTCTTGAGCCTTAACTTGTCCCATGCGTTTTAGCCACTGTCCAGGTTCCTTTCCTGGCTTGGGGATTCTCAACAAAGGGGGATTACACGAATCCCTTGTTTTCCTCAGTCAGTCGCTGTATCTCAAGCTTAGCTACCCCCAGTCTTCCTTCAGCTGCTGGTAGAGTAGCTCAAGAGAGGACATCTTCTTCAGATTGACAGAGAGCACACAAGACACCTTTACTGAGAAGTCAGGTCCTCAAGACCTTATTTATATCCATTTATACCCATTTTCCACTTGTATACCTCGATCATGTCTCCCCTCATTCTACGTCTTACAAGTGAATGTAATTTTAGGGTCTTCAATCTTTCTTCATAAAGAAGATTTCTAATGCTATGTATTAATTTAGTCATTCTACGCTGAATGTTTTCTAACGAATTTATGTCCATTCTGTAATATGGAGACCAAAACTGAGTTGCGTAATCTAGGTGAGGCATTACTAATGATGTATAAAGCTGTAATATAACCTCTGGACTTCTGTTGCTAACACTTGATATAAATCCCAGTAATAAGAACATAAGAACATAAGAAAGGAGGAACACTGCAGCAGGCCTGTTGGCCCATTCTAGGCAGGTCCTTCACATTCCATCCCACTAACAGAATAATCTATTTGCCTTATTACGTACGCTTAGGCATTGCTGTCTTTGTTTAAGGTTGCTGCTTACCATAACCCCCAAGTCCTTCTCGCAATCTGTATGGCTAAGTTCTACGTGCTTGGGTTATGGACACTCTCAAGCTTCAGAACCTTGCATTTATCTACATTGAACTGCATCCTATTGGTGAGCCATGACTCGATCCATAAAAACACTTTTCCCCCAATGCCGTGAGCAGCCACTTTCTTCAACAGTCTCTGATGTGGTACTCTATCAAAAGCCTTACTAAAATCCAAATAAACAATATCGAATTCTTTATCATGATCAACTGCCTCAAAAGCCTTACTGAAAAAAGTTAATAAATTAGTTAGGCAGGAACGGCCCCTGGTGAATCCATGTAGATAGACTTAGAGCATTGAATCTCCACTCTCTGGAGAGACGTAGAATGAGGGGAGATATCATCGAGGTGTACAAGTGGATGATGGGCATAAACAAAGGAGATATTAATAAAATACTGAGGATATCGAACCAAATTGGATAAATTTAGATTTAGAAAGGACATAGGCAAGTACTGGTTTTCGAACAGAGTTGTAGATGCGTGGAACAATCTTCCGAGTAGGTTGATAGAGGCTAGGACCTTGGGTGGCTTTAAAAAGAGATTGGACAAATATATGAGTGGGAGGGGCTGGGTTTGATTAGTGTCGTGAGTACAGTAAATTCTTAGGTAGTGGTGGTTTTGATAAGGACCTGCCTTGTATGGGCCAGTAGGCCTTCTGCAATGTTCCTCCATTCTTATGTTCTTAAATTATGCCTATCGAGATGGCTTCTTATGTTATCAGCTATAATCGACTCTAATAATTTGCCTACAATTGATGTTAGACTTATTGGGCGGTAATTTGATGGTAACGACTTGTCCCCTGCTTTAAAAATAGGAATTACATTAGTCATCTTCCACGTATAAGACACTACACCTGTTTGAAGAGATAGGTGGACCTGACTTAACTCAGTGATCGGTGGACCTGACTTAACTCAGTGAAGACGTGTCTTGTGTGCTCTCTGTCAATCTGAAGAAGATGTCCTCTCTTGAGCTACTCTACCAGCAGCTGAAGGAAGAACTGAGGGTAGCTAAGCTTGAGATACAGCGACTGACTGAGGAAAACAAGAGGATTCGTAGAAATCCTCCTGTTGAGAATCCTCAAACCAGGAAAGGAACCTGGACAGTGGCTAAAACGCATGGGACAAAGTTAAGGCTCAAGAGGACGGGTGGAGAGGTAGAAACAACGAAGACCCAGGAGAATGTTGTGGAAACATCGAACCCATTCTCCGTGCTACCCGATGAATGTGAGTCGACTTCTGGGAGCGCACACGAAAGACACAAAGGAAGGTAAAACATTGTTGTTGTTGGGGACAGTCAGGTTAGGTACATGGATAGGGCTTTCTGTTTGATTGATAGGAGTAGGAGACAGAGGGTTTGCTTTCCTGGGGCTGGGATGGAGGATATTGTTAGCAGTCTGGACGACATCATGAGAGGTAATGGGAGCAATCCTATTATCTGTCTCAGTGCTGGAGGCAACGATGTTGGCAGACGTAGGGAGTGAGGACCTGACTAGCAGGTTTAGGTCAGCAATAGACATAATTAGGAAGAAGGTGGAACCCTGTCATATGTGGTATTTTGTCAAGGAGAGAGTTGGAAATGAATGGCTGTCCAGGGCAATTGGTGTCAATTGCTGGCTGGACAAATACTGTAAGGAAAATTCAGTAACATTCATTGACAACTGGGACCTCTTCTATGGCAGAAATGACATGTATGCCAGGGATGGGGTTCACTTATCCAGGTCTGGGGTGGGGGCACTGGCAACTGCAGTGGAGGGAGCTGTTAGGGCTTTAAACTAGAAATAGTTAAGTAAAAGGACAGTGGTGGACCTGATTCAACTCAGTGGTGGACCTGACTTAACTCAGTGAAGACGTGTCTTGTGTGCTCTCTGCCAATCTGAAGAAGATGTCCTCTCTTGAGCTACTCTACCAGCAGCTGAAGGAAGAACTTAGGTAGCTAAGCTTGAGATACAGCGACTGACTGAGGAAAACAAGAGGATTCGAGTAATCCTCCTGTTGAGAATCCCTCAAGCCAGGAAAGGAACCTGGACAGTGGCTAAAACGCATGGGACAAAGTTAAGGCTCAAGAGGACGGGTGGAGAGGTAGAAACAACGAAGACCCAGGAGAATGTTGTGAAACATCGAACCCATTCTCCGTGCTACCCGATGAATGTGAGTCGACTTCTGGGAGCGTCACGACGAAAGACACAAAGGAAGGTAAAAACATTGTTGTTGTTGGGGACAGTCAGGTTAGGTACTATGGATAGGGCTTTCTGTTTGATTGATAGGAGTAGGAGACAGAGGGTTTGCTTTCCTGGGGCTGGGATGGAGGATATTGTTAGCCGTCTGGACGACATCATGAGAGGTAATGGGAGCAATCCTATTGTCTGTCTCAGTGCTGGAGGCAACGATGTTGGCAGACGTAGGAGTGAGGACCTGACTAGCAGGTTTAGGTCAGCAATAGACATAATTAGGAAGAAGGGTGGGAACCCTGTCATATGTGTATTTTGCCAAGGAGAGGAGTTGAATGAATGGTGTCCAGGCAATTGGTCACTTGCTGGCTGGACAAATACTGTAAGGAAATTCAGTAACATTCATTGACAACTGGGACCTCTTCTATGGCAGAAATGACATGTATGCCAGGGATGGGGTTCACTTATCCAGGTCTGGGGTGGGGGCACTGGCAACTGCAGTGGAGGGAGCTGTTAGGGCTTTAAACTAGAAATAGTTAGTGGTATGGGTTTTGGGGGAAAACAGAGAAGTCCAGTGTAGTAATATTATAAGTTGTAGGAGAACTAGTAATAGCAGAATAAGGTGGATAGTGGAAAGCTAGTGACACTAGATGACAAGGACAGTAATAGGTATAGTGGAAAATCAGAGATGAGCAGGAAGGGTAAAGAGAAAGGAGGGTCTCTATTTATATATTACACCAATAGTCGAGTGCTAGGAATAAGATGGACGAGTTGAGATTAGTTGCAAGTACGGGTATATTGATGTTTTGCAATAACTGAGACATGGTTTAATATGAAAATCGGGACTTGCCTGCCGAATGTCACATTCAGGGTTTTAAATTGTTCCAAGTAGACAGAAGTATCGGAAAGGGGTGGGGGGATCTATGTCCGTGATCATTTAAATTGTTGCATAAAAACGGGTATAAAGTCTGAATTAACACATACAGAGTCTGTCTGGATAGAATTTTCAGAGGGGTGTGAAAAAGTGATTTTAGGCGTGATTTACCGTCCTCCAAACTTAGATAGGAA
>WNWK01034076.1:0-20674 GCA_009830355.1 Cherax destructor | reverse complement strand
GGGGAGAGGTGAGGTGGAGGAGCAGGGGAAAGAGTGTGTGTGGGCCTGTGTGTGTGTTTGAATTTGTTTGTTGTGTGTTGTGTGTTATTTGTGTGTGTGTGTGTGTGTGCACGTTAGTTTTGTGTGTTTGTTAGTTTTGTGTGTGTGTTGTTTTGTGTGTGTGTGTTAGTTTTTTTGTGTGTGTATGTTAGTTTTGTGTGTGTATGTTTGTGTGTGTGTGTGTATGTATGTTTGTGTGTGTATGTATGTGTGAATAGTAGTAGGTGAAATTGTGTGTTATGGTGTATGGGTGTATGTGGAGTTTGCGAGTGACACGTTGTCTGCAGTGCTTCTCTACCTGGCCTGACCTGACACACCTGACCTACCAGTTAATGTGTGTGTGTGTGTGTGTGTGTGTGTGTGTGTGTGTGTGTGTGTGTGTGTGTGTGTGTGTGTGTGTGTGTGTGTGTGTGTGTGTGGGAACTATATGTGTGTGGATTTATTGTGTGAAAAGTAGTGGTGAAATTGTGTTATGGTGTTTGAGTGGTATGGAGGTCTGCGAGTAACACGTAGTCTACAGTGCTCCTCTACCTGGCCTGACCTGACACACCTGATCTACCAATTAATGTATTCTATAAATTCACCTGTCTGCTCGCCCTTTTCTACTAGAAATTACCAATTGCTATTTGTTACTGAGTACTTGATATCCTATTCTTATCTTACTATGAGAGTTGACCGTTCACAAACAGCAGCGGTTAGGTAATTGGATCTTACTCCCGACACCCGAAACCACGCATAGGTGAATACGCATGCGATGCAGCTTGTCCAGCGTGTAGTATCCTGTAGATTGTCAACTCGATGTGATGTTCTGGCGTATATCCACTTTCGTTTCTTGTAGATATATAATATAACCTATTCACTGTATTTCTTTCACTTGTCACATATTTATTTCACTTTATTATCTAGGGTGACACCGTGGCACCAGCAGCAACAACCTGGTAGATCAGGCAAGCACCAGACGAGCCTGGCCCATGGCCGGGCTCCGAGAGTAGCTAAACTCTCGAAACTCATCAAAGATATATCAACATTGGGTTAAGTGCCATGAATAAACTACTGTATAGAAAGACCCTTGTTATGCAAAGCATTTCAGGCAGCCATGAGATTAACTTGCAATTACTGAATATATATGTATATACAATAGGTAGTAGATTGGTAGACAGCAACCGCCCATGGAGGTACTACCATACTGCCAGTGAGTGTAAAACAGAAGATTGTATGTTTTACATGATGGTAGGATTGGGCGAGTGTCTATTTTTCTGTCTCATAAACATGCAAGATTTCAGGTACATCTTGCTACATCTACTTACACTAAAGTCACACTACACATGCATGTACACATTTTTGTATACACACTCATCTGAATTTTCTTTGATTTTATCCTAATAGTTCTTGTTCTTATTACTTTTCCTTTCATATCCATGGGGAAGTGGAATAAGACTCTTTCCTCCGTAAGCCATGCGTGTTGAGAAAGTCAACTAAAATGCCGGAAGCAATGGGATAGTAACCCCTTTTCCCGTATAGCCTACTAAAAAGAAAAAGAAGAAAACCGTCAAAGTGGGATTTGACTGTGCGTGGATGTTGTGCCGAATGATAAGAAAGATTATTGTGGATGTTATGAATGAAAAGAAGCTGGATGTCCTGGCTCTAAGTGAAACAAAGCTGAAGGGGTAGAGAGTTTCAGTGGGGACAAATAAATGGGATTAGGTCAGGGATTTCTAATAGAGTTAGAGTTTAAGGTTGGAGTAGCAATAATGTTGAAGGATAAGTTATGGCGGGAAAAAGAAGGAATATAAATGTATAAATTCAAGGATTATGTGGAGTAAAATAAGGGTTGGAAGTGAAAAATGGGTTATAGTAAGTGTTTATGCACCTTGAGAAGAAAGAAGTGTAGAGGAGAGAGAAAATTTTTGGGAAATTTTGGGAGTGAGTGCATGAGGGTTTTGAACCAAGTGAGAGAGCACTTGTGGTTGGGATCTTAATGCTAAAGTGAGTAAAAATGTTGTAGAGGGAGTAGTAGGTAATTTGGGTGCCAGGGGTAAATGAAAATGGGGAGCCTTTAATTGAACTATGTGTAGAAAAAGGTTTGGAAATAATATATATTTTATGAAAAGAGGATAAATAAGTATGTATACAAGATATGATATAGCACATAATGAAAGTAGTTTGTTAGATTATGTATTGGTGGATAAAAGGTTGATGGGTAGGCTTCAGGATGTACATGTTTATAGAGGGCAATGGATATATTGGATCATTATCTAGTTGTAGCTACAGTTAGAGTAAGAGGTAGATGGGACAAAAGGAAAACAGCAACAGTAAGTAAGAGAGAGAGGTGAAAGCTTCTAAACTAAGGAGGAGAAATTAGGGTGAGACATAAGCAACTATTGGCAGAAAGGTGGGCGAGTGCAAGTATGGGCAGTAGGGGGGTTGAAGAGGGATGGGATAGTTTTAAAAAGGTGGATTGAGGTAAAGGGTGCAATAAAGAGAAAAAGGTAGCTTATGAGAGTTTTACACAAGCAGAAGTGATATAAGAAGGGCAGAGTATATGGAGAGTAAAAGAAAGGTGAAGAGAGTGCTGAGAGAGTGCAAAAGGAGAGCAAATGATAGAGTGGGAGAGGCACTGTCAAGAAATTTTCTGAGAATAAGAAAAAATTAGGAGTGAGATAAACTAGTTAAGAAAGCCTATGGAATGAATGGATTTGTCAGTTAAACAGAGTAGGGAGTTAGTAGATGGGGAGCTGGAGGTACTGGGTAGATGGCGAGAATATTTTGAGGAACTTTTAAATGTCGATGAAGAAAGGAGGCAGTAATTTCATGACTGGCCAGGGAGGTTTAACATCTTTAGGAGTGAAGAAGAGCAGGATGTGTGGGGGAAGGTGGTGAGGCATTGTCATAGAATGAAAGGGTAAAGCAGCTGGAACTGATGGAGAGATATAGTGTTGGAGTGGTTGATATTTTTGCTTAATAAATGTATGAAAGAGGAAGGTACCTAGGGATTGGCAGAGAGCGTGTATAATTCCTTTATATAAAGGAAGGGGACAAAAGAGATTGTAAAATTATAGGGAATAAGTTTACTGAGTATGGTAGGGTTATTATTGAAAGAATTAGAGGTAAGACAGAGAGATCAGGAATGCAGATGAGCAAGGAGACTTTACAATGGGTAGGGGATGTGTAGATCAGATGTTTACATTGAAGCATATATGTGAACAGTATTTAGATAAAGGTAGGGAAGCTTTCATTGCATTTATGGATTTAGAAAAGGCATATGATAGAGTGGATAGGGGAGCAATGTGGCAAATGTTGCAAGTGTATGGAATAGGTAGTAAGTTACTAAATGCTGTAAAGAGTTTATATAAAGACAGTGAGGCTCAGGTTAGGGTGTTTAGAAGAGAGGAAGATTACTTCTCAGTAAAAGTAGGTCTTAGACAGAAATGTGTGATGTCACCATGGTTGTTTAACATACTTATAGATAGGGTTGTAAAAGAAGAAAATGCTAGGGTGTTGTGGAGAGGGGTGGGATTAAATTATAAGGAATCAAATACAAAATGAGAGTTGACACAATTATTTTTGGTGATGATACTGTGCTTTGGGAGGATTCTAAGAAAAATTGCAAAGGTTAGTGAAGAGTTTGGGAGGGTGTGTAAAGGCAGAAAGTTGAAAGTGAACATAGATAAGAGTAAGGTGATGAGGGTATTAAACGATTTACATAAAGGAAAATTGGGTATCACATTGGAGGGATGGAGTATGGAAGAAGTGAATGTTTTCAGATATTTGGGAGTTGACTTGTCAGATGGGCTTATGGAGGATGAGGTTAACCATAGAATTGATGAAGGAAAAAAGGTGAGTAGTGCGTTGAGGTATCTGTGTAAACAAAGAACGTTATCAATGGAGGCAAAGAAAGGAATGTACGAGAATATAGTGGTACCAACACTCTTATGAGTGTGAAGAATGGGTTGTAAATGCTGCAGCGAGGAGGCGGCTGGAGGCAGTGGAATGTCATGTCTAAGGGCAATGTGAGGCGTAAATATTATGCAGAGAATCGTAGTTTGGAAATTAGGAGAGTGTGGAGTTACTAAAAGTATTAGTCAGAGGGCTGAAGAGGGGCTGTTGAGGTGGTTTTGGTCATTTAGAGAGAATGAAACAAAGTAGAATGACTTAGAGAATATAAATCTGTAGGGAAGGAAGGCAGGGTAGGGGTCGGCCCGAAAAGGTTGGAGGGAGGGTAAAGGAGGTTTTGTGGACGAAGGGCTTGGACTTCCAGCAAGCGTGGATGAATGTGTTGACAGGAGTGAATGGAGGCGAATGGTTTTGGGACCTCATGAGCTGTTGGAGTGTGATCAGGGTAATATTTTGAGAAGGATTCAGGAAACTGGTTAGCTAGACTTGAGTCCTGGAAATGGGAAGTACAATGCCTGCACTTTAAAGGAGGGTTTGGGATATTGGCAGTTTGGAGGAGCGTCTAAGCTGTCGTATCTTAGTGCCTCTGCAAAGACAGTGATTATGTATGAGTGATGGTGAAAGTGTTGAATGATGATGAAAGTTTTTTCCCTGCCACAATGGGAAATGGCCGACATGTTAAAAAAATATATACAATTAAGTTTACTAGAATGCTAAAATTTGCAATACTATTTGACATTTGACATACTATAACAATTTGGTTTATTATTTATGACATTTTGAGATCTTGTGTAACAGTTTGGTATAACATTTGTATTGGTGAATATTGAGGTCAAACATATTTTTGGTTAATAAATAAGATGAAACAAATTGGTTCTAGTGAGAACATCTGTATTATTACTAATATAGCTAGGATCACCAGGGTTGCTAGTGATGCACCAGGCTTTGACATAGTTTAATCTAAACTGGCTTTAAGTCAGTTTTAGGAGGTCCTTGTTTTACTATATTTTTGAAGCAGGTGACTAAAGAGAAACTTTTTGCATCTTATGGAAGGGAGTTCCAAATTTTAGGAATCTTTATTTTCATAGAGTTCCTGTACAGGTTGATTCAAACATGTTTTATATCAAAGAGATACTTATTTCTCGTACTGTGTCAGTGTTCTGTTGTGACTCTACATGAAGAGTCAGAGCACTGGGTTGAAGTTTACTCTAAGTGTACTGTACATATAAATTGCACAGTGACAAGTGTGGATGTGTTGTATATTGAGTAAGTTAAGACTTTAGAATAGTGGGAGTGTGTTGTCTAGCACCTGATTGGGAGATTAATAGATTGCTGTTGGGTAACAATGGGTTTTTATTTGATTTGCTGTGGTAGATCCTCAACAACAAATACCATAAGTGAGGTAAGGATAGATTAGAGAGTAGTATAAAGTAATAGTACATAGTTCACCCTGGTTCACTATTAACCCTTAAACTGTCCACACGTAGATACACGTTCACTCGCGTAGCTGACCGAATATTTTGAGAAAAAATAAAAATTTTTTTTTCTTTAAAATGAAGAGTGCATTTTGTTTGTCATTCCCACATTTTGTAATACTACACACACTGAGTGCACAGACCCATTCTCTAATCTCTAGGCAACTCAGGCATATCGTGGCAAGGTTAAAAGCATTTGAAAAAACGTAGATCTACGTTCGGAGGAGTATGCGAGCAAACGTATATCTACATGTGGACAGTTTAAGGGTTAAAAGACATGAGGAACATCCAATTAATGGGTTACTTGTGAATTATTCTGTTCATGGAAATATAACTTATTCATCATTTCTTATAGTCACTTGCTGCATTTAATACCAAATTAATTCAGAATATTATTAATGTGGATTACTATTCAATATAAATAACAAGAGCCATGTTTCTCTTGGCTTGGGGAAATAAAAAACTGGAAAGTTTACCTTTTAAGAATACAGTGGTACCTCGGTATACGTCCACTTTGGAATAAGTCCAACTTGGTATACGTCCTGTTTGGACGCGAAAACTTTTGCTTCATATACGACCTTTGTTTGGAATACGACTCAGTGCTAGAACTTGTATGGGTCAAAATGAGTCACGACACCGCGCGCTACCCTTGTTTACCTCTCTCTCGATGTGGAGGAGCTAGTGGAGGGGCCCAGGGAAGAGCTGACCACTGAAGAGCTGCAGGAACTTGAGAAGGAGGACCACAAGACTAAGATGGATGCACTCTCTTCAGGCTCGGAAGAGGAGATAGAGGAAGCCCCTACTTCATTAATCAAGGAAATCTTTGCCAAATGGTTGGATGTCAAAAACTTTGCAGAGAAGTACCACCCTAACAAAGCCCAAACAAGCCATAATAGCATTGTCTGGAATGACCAGACAATGTCACATTTCCGAAACATCCTGAGGAGAAGGCAGAAGCAAAGTTCTTTGGACAGATTTTTAGTAAAAGTCAAACCTAGGGAGCTTCAACCAGGTCCAAATAGGGAAAAGAGACAGAAAAGAGAAGGGGACTCTCCTTCCAAACAATAACATTTCCACCTTCTCCTCCCTTCTCAGCACTATCATAGTAGGCACTTGACTCTTTTCAGCAAAGTAAAGTGAGGTTAAATTTGCATTTATTTCATCTAATTATTTTGTATTTATGTATGTATTTTAGTATTAAGCAGTGTTTAAATTACATATTTTAGTGTTTAAATTACATATTTTAGTGTTTAAATTACATATTTTAGTGTTTAAATTACATATTTTAGTGTTTAAATTACATATTTTAGTGTTTAAATTACAGTGGACCCTTGTTTTTCATAATTAATCCGTTCCAGAGAGTGTGACTAATGGCGAAATTTATGATTTGCGAAACCATTTTCCCATAAGAAATAATGTAAATCAATTACAGTGGTCCCTCGGTTTTGCCGAACATTTGTTCCAGAATGCTGCTCAAGTGCCATTACCAAACGAATTTACTTCCTTAAGAAATAATGTCACGTAGGTTAGTCTATTTCAGACCCCCAAAAATACACTTGCAACAGCACTTACGAAAATACACTTACATAAATGTTCGAGTTTGGAGATGCACGAAACCGAGGACCACTGTAATCCATTCCAGACTCCCAAAAGTATTAAAACAAAATAATTTTTTACATGAAATATACATGTACATAGTTCACAGAAAACAATGAGACATGAAGAATAAAACAATAATAACATGATACTTACCTTTACTGAAGATTCTTCTTAGTGTATGGAAGACGGGAGGAGGAGAGGATGAGAAATTACTGTTTGAAAGGGGAATCCCCTTCCATAAGGACTTCAGGTACCAAGTCCTTTTCCAGGTTACTTTCCTTCTTTATTTTTAATGCCACTATGACTAGCTTGAGAGTCACTGCACGCCTGTGGCACTAAATATCTGTCCAGAGAGCTCTGTTTCTGACGTCTCTTTAAAATTTCCCTAAAATGGGACAAGACATTGTCATTGTACATGTTGCTGACACAGCTTGCAACACCTTTGTCAGGGTGATGTGCCTCCACAAATCTTTCCAACCTACTCCACATTGCACAAATCTCCATTACTACCACCATCACTACCACCCTCTACCACCATCACTACTACCCTCTACCACTATCACTACAACCACCACTTTCATATTTTTCTACAATCTTTTTCTTTAATTCTATTGTATTTGTCACCTTCTTTACCAAAGGCTGGCACTAGGAGCTTTCTTTGGGCCCATGGTAGCTTATTTAGCAGCTGCAAGCACTAAAAATGGAATATTACGAAATGTATCGTATGAACACATGGGATCGTGATCACTTGCTGATAAACAATGGCACACTGACCGTGGATGTGTGTGGGGCCGCTCAGGCCGCTCGTACGCGTTTGGGACGAACGACTATTTGCGAGTCAAACAACGATTCGCGAGTCAATATTTTGACAAAAAAACGTTACGACTTGCGAAAATTACGAATTCTGATGATTACGAAAAACGAGGGTCCACTGTATTTTATACTACAACCCAATCAATGTATAATTTGCCAATAACAATAGGATTTTTTTTCACAGGAACGGATTAATCGTTTTCCCTATATTTCTTATGGGAAAATTTGTTTGGTATACGTCCTGTTTGGTATAAGTCCAAGATCCTGGAACGGATTATGGACGTATACCGAGGTACCACTGTATAATGACCCAAGTACTTGTTGAAACTTTCTTTCTTTTCCTTTGCAGGGTGGGGATTGTGTTTCTGTGTATGACAGAGGTCATACTGTGTGCTACTGAGGCAACAGGGAACTGGCCTCATAGCACACACCCTAAACACTATCATCCTCAACAAAGAGCTGACTTGCATAGTAGGAGGTACCAGATACCTTGGCCAAATCCTTTCTTAAAGCCAAGATTAAGCATACCAGGAACACAAAATGTTCCTCAGTCATGGCCTCATAATCGATACAAGCTTCCATCTCTCCCTAGGCAAGATTTTCATATACATGGGATGAATCTAACAAGAGCACAAAATCGTCCCTATAACTGGCAAAAGATTAAGGTTCTTCCCAACATTACTCAAAAGATTCAGACTCTTCCTATCTATCATCCAAAGGTTCAAACACTTCCTAAGAATCAGCATAAGATTCAGGTTCTTCCTAACAATTTGCCAAATATTCAACATCTTCCATCACGCACATACCAAAGAACCCAAGTTCCAAATTATAAACATTTTAACAAGTCAGATGTGCCCAGAATGCAAGAAAGTCCTGTTAAACATTTATCACCTGTTTTGCAAAATACACCAAGTAAGACTTTGCCTTCAACGAGGAACAATGTCAAACATCCAGAAAGCCAAAACATGACTCTACGTCTAACAAAACTAAGCACACCAGAGAGAATAGGGAAGCAGGGGTACTGCCTCGCACACTGGTGGGGGCCTCCAGGACTACCCAGAGAAACACCAGACGACGGTGGTGGCGCAGAGGTAATCACAAATAATTTTTACTCCATACAAATAATTTTTGTATGAAAGAAAAACTTTATAAAATTGGGTTGTCTGAATGTGCGTGGATGTAGTGCGGATGATAAGAAAGAGATGATTGCCGATGTTATGAATGAAAAGAAGTTGGATGTCCTGGCCCTAAGCGAAACAAAGCTGAAGGGGGTAGGCGAGTTTCAGTGGGGAGAAATAAATGGGATTAAGTCAGGAGTATCTGAGAGAGTTAGAGCTAAGGAAGGGGTAGCAATAATGTTGAAGGATCAGTTATGGAAGGAAAAGAGGAATATAAATGTGTAAATTCAAGGATTATGTGGATTAAAATAAGGGTCGGATGCGAAAAGTGGGTCATAATAAGCGTGTATGCACCTGGAGAAGAGAGGAGTGTAGAGGAGAGAGAGAGATTTTGGGAGATGTTAAGCGAATGTATAGGAACTTTTGAACCAAATGAGAGAGTAATTTGGTAGGGGACCTAAATGCTAAAGTGGGAGAAACATGCAGAGAGGGTGTAGGGTAAGTTTGGGGTGCCAGGTAAATGATAATGGGAGCCCTTTGATTGAACTTTGTATAGAAAGGGTTTAGTTATAGGTAATACATATTTTAAGAAAAAGAGGATAAATAAGTATACAAGATATGATGTAGGGCGTAATGACAGTAGTTTGTTGGACTATGTATTGGTAGATAAAAGACTGTTGAGTAGACTTCAGGATGTACATGTTTATAGAGGGCTACAGATATTCAGATCACTTTTTAGTTATAGCTACAGTGGGAGTAAAAGGTAGATGGGATACAAGGAAAATAGAATCAGAAAGTAAAGAGAGGTGAAGGTTTATAAACTAAAAGAGGAGGCAGTTAGGGTAAGATATAAACAACTATTGGAGGATAGATGGGCTAGTGAGAGTGTAGGCAATGGGTTGAAAATGTATGGGGTAGATTTAAAAATGTAGTGTTAGAGTGTTCAGCAGAAGTTTGTGGTTACAGGCGAGTGGGTGGAGGGAAGAGGAGCGATTGGTGGAATGATGATGTAAAGAGAGTAGTAAGGAGAAAAGTTAGCATATGAGAGGTTTTACAAAGTAGAAGTGATGCAAGGAGGGAAGAGTATATGGAGAGAAAAGAGGTTAAAGAGTGGTGAAGCAATGTAAAAGAGAGCAGATGAGAGAGTGGGTGAGATGTTATCAGCAAATTTTGTTGAAAATAAGAAAAGTTTTGGAATGAGATTAATAAGTTGAGGAAGCCTAGAGAACAAATGGATTTGACAGTTAAAAATAGGAGAGGAGAGTTATTAAATGGAGAGTTATTAAATGGAGAGTTAGAGGTATCGGGAAGATGGAGAGAATATTTTGAGGATTTGTTAAATGTTGATGAAGACAGGAAAGCTGTGATTTCGTGTGTAGGGCAAGGAGGAATAACATCATGTAGGAGGGTGGAAGAGCCAGTTGTGGGTGTAGGGGAAGTTCGTGAGGCAGTGGGTAGAATGAAAGGGGGTAAGGCAGCTGGGATTGATGGGATAAAGATAGAAATGTTAAAAGCAGGTGGGGATATAATTTTGGAGTGGTTGGTGCTATTATTTAATAAATGTATGGAAGAGGGTAAGGTACCTAGGGATTGGCAGAGAGCGTGTATTGTTCCTTTGTATAAAGGCAAAGGGGACAAAAGAGAGTGCAAAAATTATAGGGGAATAAGTCTGTTGAGTGTACCTGGTAAAGTGTATGGTAGAGTTATTATTGAAAGAATTAAGAGTAAAACAGAAAGCAGGATAGCAGATGAACAAGGGGCTTTAGGAAAGGTAGGGGTGTGTAGACCAAGTGTTTACAGTGAAACATATAGGTGAACAGTATTTGGATAAGGGTAAAGATGTTTTGTGGCATTTATGGATTTGGAAAAGGCGTATGATAGGGTAGATAGGGGGCAATGTGGCAGATGTTGCAGGTGTATGGAATAGGAGGAAGGTTACTGAAAGCAGTGAAGAGTTTTTATGAGGATAGTGAGGCTCAGGTTAGAGTGTGTAGGAGGAAGGGGACTATTTCCCAGTAAAAGTGGGCCTTAGACAAGGATGTGTGATGTCACCGTGGTTGTTCAATATATTTATAGATGGGGTTGTAAGAGAAGTGAATGCGAGGGTCTTGGCAAGAGGTGTTGGGCTAAAAGATAAAGAAGCAAATACAAAGTGGGAGTTGTCACAGTTGCTTTTGCTGATGACACTGTGCTTTGGGAGATTCTGAAGAGAAGCTGCAGAGGTTGGTGGATGAATTTGGTAGGGTGTGTAAAAGAAGAAAATTGAAAGTGAATATAGGAAAGAGTAAGGTGATGAGGATAACAAAAGAATAGGTGACGAAAGATTGGATATCAGATTGGAGGAGAGAGTATGGAGGAGGTGAATGTATTCAGATATTTGGGAGTGGACATGTCGGCGGATGGGTCTATGAAGGATGAGGTGAATCATAGAATTGATGAGGGGAAAAGGGTGAGTGGAGCACTTCGGAGTCTGTGGAGACAAAGAACCTTGTCCATGGAAGTAAAGAGGGAATGTATGAGAGTATAGTTATACCAACGCTCTTATATGGGTGTGAAGCATGGGTGATGAATGTTGCAACGAGGAGAAGGCTGGAGGCAGTGGAGATGTCATGTCTGAGGTCAATGTGTGGTGTGAATATAATGCAGAGAATTCGGAGTTTGGAAATTAGGAGGAGGTGCGGGATTACCAAAACGATTGTCCAGAGAGCTGAGGAGGGTTGTTGAGGTGGTTTGGACATGTAGAGCGAATGGAACGAGACAGAGTGACTTCGAGAGTGTATAAATCTGTAGTGGAGGGAAGGCGGGGTAGGGGTCGGCCTAGGAAAGGTTGGAGGGAGGGTAAAGGAAGTTTTGTGTGCGAGGGCTTGGACTTCCAGCAAGCATGTGTGAGCGTATTTGATAGGAGTGAATGGAGGCATATGGTTTTAATACTTGACGTGCTGTTGGAGTGTGAGCAAAGTAACATTTATGAAGGGATTCAGGAAACCGCAGGCGGACTTGAGTTCTGGAGATGGGAAGTAGAGTGCCGGCACTCTGAAGGAGGGTGTTAATGTTGCAGTTTTATAACTGTAGTGTAAGCACCCTTCTGGCAAGACAGTGATGGAGTGAATGATGATGAAAGTTTTCCTTTTTCGGGCCACCCTGCCTTGGTGGGAATCGGCCGATGTGTTAATAAAAAAAAAATAAAAAAAATAATTTTTACTCTGGCCATCTCCCACAGAGTCACCCTGCCTTGGTAGGAGATGGCCAGTGTGTTTAAAAAAAAAAAATTGTCCGAGTTGCCTTACCTATTAAGCCTAATTTTATTCAGTCAATTTTTGTTTGCATTTCCTTTCTATATTGCAAACAGGTCACAGAAGCTTTCCTCTATGTTTGCTGCAAGCATGTTTAGTCATATATTTTCATGAAGGTACTTTTTCACTAATTGTGAAAATGTATCTAGAAATATGATGGGGGCAGTTACAGTATTTTGCTCACCAGGAGGAATGTGAAAATTTTTCCTGATGCTTGACCCCATAATAATAATATCTTTATTTCTACAAATACATGTACAAGGTATACAGGCCTAGCTGACATCAATGACATACTACTACATAGAAAGCCCCTTGTTATGCAGAGCATTTCGGGCAAATTAAGTCAGTTTTGTCCCAGGATGCGACCCACACCAGTCGACTGACACCCAGGTACCCATTATTACTGATGGGTGAACATAGACAACCGGTGTAAAGAAACACGCCCAATGTTTCAACCCTTTCCAGGAATTGAACCCGGACCCTCACCGTGTGAAGTGAGAGCTTTTGCCACCAGGCCATGGGCCACCGTATAAAATTCAATACTGAATCACAGTGTACAATATGTACAAAAGAAAAATAATCTAGTTTCAGCAATTTTTGTAACAAAATAAACGAAATATCCGATTTACAGTATTTAACAATATTAACATTATAGCAAGAGAATTGTTTTTCCTTCACACATTTACATTTGGCTGAGGAACACTGTATGCCATTAAGAAGGACCCTCGAGGAATTTCAAATGATCAAGTAACTTTCTAAGTCAATACATGGGACTGTACTGCAATTGATCAAATTATAAGAATGTCCATGTAGTGAACTGCTGATTTCATAATACAGTGGACCCCGAGTTACGAACACCCCGGAAATCGTACAATTATGTAAGTATAATATTGTAAGTGCATTTGTAAGTGTATTTTTGGGGGTCTGAAATGGACTAACCTACTTGACATTATTTCTCAAGGGAGTAAATTCGTTCGGTAATGGCACTTGAGCAGGCTTCTGGAATGAATTTTGTTCGTAACTCGGGGGTCCACTGTACTGTATTATATACAGTATTTTAGATATCCCATTTGAAATACAACCTATTCAAAATACAGTGGAACCTCGGTACTTGAACTTAATTCATTCCAGAAGGCTGTTCGAGTGCCAATCTGTTCAAGTACCAAACAAATTTCTCCCAACCAATATTCTTTTTGGTAGGCTGTTATCACAAATCTTCTTAGGCCCCACAGTGACTTATTTATACAAATAATATAAAAAATCACCAAAAAATGCGAAGAAACACGAAATAGTTTACAGTGAAGTTCTGGCAGGTCGTGTTTGTTTGATCAAGTGCTGAGCAAATGGTCGACTACCAAGCGATTTTTTACCGAAGAAAGAGTTCGAATACCGAATTGTTCGAGTAAGGAGCTGTTTGAGTACCGAGGTACTACTGTAGTTCAAAATCATTTTCTAACACAGTACTGTACTGTTAGTAATAATGGTAGAATTACCAATGTTTTGCTCTCGAAGAGTTTTGTCAAGCTGTTACATAATAACATGACAAAGCTCCTGGAGAGCAAAACGTTGCTACAATATGTGTCACATTAGTTGCATCTGTGTCCATTTCCTTAACATACTGTACTGTTTCAGTGTGGGAGCCCATGGATTTGCGACTCAACCCCTTTTCCGCTGAAATAGAATTCACAATCTATTATTACCTCATGGAATGTACAATATTTCTCATGGATACTATGGGACATTTTAGATGCACAGGACCACTATGAACATAAGAACTCCCCCCTTCCCCCCAACTCAGTAAATGTAGGCATCTGGCTGTACCAAACATTCTGTAGTTTTGGAAAGCTATCTCCAACATTTCCAGTTCAGATTGGGTGAATTGTATTAAGCTGAATGACACGAGTCAGATATATTATTGTTATAGTACAGTAACAGGGAAAACATCTTTGAAACATTTATTTTTCTACAGGACGAACCAATACAACCCGGCCCAGTTGTCCAGATGGTAAAGTATGGCGGCGAGGGCAGTGTGTGTGTCCCTACCTCTCCAACTGGGATGAAAATGAAGGGAAATGCATATGTATCTACGGCACTTACAAAGATTCAAATGGAAACTGTCGCAATTTCTAACACCACAGCATTCTTCTTAAGTTGTTGTATACCCAATGGTTGTCATATGCTTAAACTATTGACTGATTTATCCATTTCCCTAACCTTCTCCCTCTCCCTTTCTCTTCTTTGTCCTTTCTCTCATTAGACCTGGCCAATAAGTAGAAAGGTGACTGTGTAGGTACAGCCTCACTCATAAAATCAAAATAGTGTATCTAGCAATTACCAAAACTATTCCAGCAGCATTCATTATTATAATCAATACTATGTACTAAACTCACAAGGGTCATACAGTGCTGCTCAGAAGCATACAGATTTGCAAAGTATTCACATTTAATTAAAGTACATTAGTTTAATCAGAGCAAATGCTTTAACATCTCAGGAAATCCACATATAAAGTTCTTAATAGTATTGAAAACACCTAATGTACCATAATATGTAATATGATATTTTGTGAAACAAACCATGGAACAGGTGGGGTTTGAACCTATGGTGAGCAAATTATAGAACTCAAGCCAGTATGTAAGCCTGTAGTTTTACGATTCACTTGCCATGGGTTCAAACCTTACCCGTTCTGAGGTTTGTTTGTAATCATGTTATTACGATTTTGTGAGCATGGCACTTGGTGAATGATACCTAGGTAATATTCCTGGAATAAATCACAAATACTAAACGAACCAATAAATCCTTGTCAACTAAATATAAATATGGGTGATTCTGTGCTTTTTCTTTTGCCAGATTGCAAACAATCTGGCAAGAAGTTAGCAGCAATGCTAATTTTGTGAGAACCATAATACAACTCTTGGAGGATGGAAGCAACAACCTGACAGGACAGACTAGGCCACAATCAAGCCTCCACTACTCCTTGTGCTGAGTAAAACAACACTTTAGACCTTCATAAAATACAAACAATTTCTGTCTATTATTTGAACAAATTTATCAAACTTTGTGAACTGAAAAATACTTAGCTTATTCTAACCTAGTAATATGGAAATTCATATTTAATTAGTACAGTAAACTATAATTTCCATCTTTGCAAACTAAATGAATCTATTCAGTGATTTGTTTAACATCCTAATTCACAAACATGACGCACACTTACTTGACTGAGCAACAGAGACAACCATTACGTAATTCAAGCCATTCTTCGAAGAGATCTCCTTCATGACCGATGCTCAGGCTCTTCTCCATCGAACTTCCTGAGAGCATCATCAGTGTACATAATATTAAAATGAGAGAAAAAGTCAAACAAATATTCTTTTCCTGTCCACAAGCCTCAGTAATGCCTGCCAATATCTTTATTTTGATCCTAAAAATGTATAATACTTGTAGTATAATAATAGAATTACCTTCCTAAAATAAATCTGATCTTTTTTAACATTGGTTTATTTATTCCCATGCAAAGTTTCTTTCACATTTTAAGTAAAAAACAAAAAGAAATCTGGAGCCTTACCAAAATGTTTCTATCAATATTTCCTATCAGTTATTATAATATTAAGGCACCATATTTTCAAAAAACACAAGGCCCACTTTTTTCCCAAAAAATAAATCTCAGAAAATCACCTTGTGCTTTATGTGCTCAAGGTCTACAATTCTAAAATATCTGTGCCTAACTTATGACACAACATGTCACAACTGATACTCTTGGAGTTAAGTGCATTTATGGATGAGAAAGAACCAATGATAAAGTACCCAATTTTTAATCATTTGACATATTTGAGTGCAAGGAATATGGAAAGCAATTTATTTTGAAGGGAGGAAGCCCAATTATTGATGCATATTCCAGTTTCTATATAGGAGTCATCATTCTTTTTACAACACTGGCACTACCAGCTTCCCTAGTGGGTTCGTGGATGGAGCCATCAACTTACATAATTTAAGGAATAGAATGTTGTGCGACTAGGCATCAAGACAGCTTAAGGGCATCTTGAATAGCATCAAGACAAAGTATTGATTAGAAAGAGGTTTTTATTATATTTATGGGGAAGGGGGGATGGGAGTTCTAAGCCTGTAAGGCTTATACGTATTGTTTTGATTGCCTTGCAATCAGGTATGATACAAGGGAATATCAGGTCCAATGCCTAGGATCAAGTCCTTCAGTGGCTCCAAGGAACCTCCCTCGAGGGTCTTAGAAAGAGGAAATTTTCCCTGATTCAGGAAAATATCGCTGTTATCTTACTTGTCTTAAAACTCATTTGGATGCCAATTCTGGTTTTAATGATCCATTTGGATGAGTACTCACGTGTGGTGAAGAAAGTTTGGAGGGCTCCTGTACAAGAGTTTGGATGGATTTACCTGAGTACAGTGGACCCTCGGTTAACGAATACCCCGGAAATCGTGCAATTATGTAAGTATAATTTTGTAAGTTCTTGTGGAAGTGTATTTTTGGGGTCTGAAATAGACTAACCTACGTGAAATTTTTCCTTAAGGGAGTAAATTCGTTCGGTAATGGCACTTGAGCAGACTTCAGGAGTGAAGTTTTTACGAAACTCGGGGGTCCACTGTACATATATTAACATCAATGAGGGCATTTCTTTCAGTGACATAATCTTTAATGCTTGGAACAGGTTTTTCCATGTGTTTAATATTTTGGTAGTACCATACATGGGCATCCAAGGCTGCTCCTCACCTATCTGCTCTTCAGTTTTCATGCCCTCTAAACTTTCTGTCTGACACAAGAGAAAGCAGGGGTGCAGCATAGTCAACAAGTAATCTGATGTGTGCAAAATACTGTACATGATTTTCACATTAACATCATACCTAGGATGAAACCCTTCCAAGCTCTAATAATGTATCATTATATTACTGGTACTCTGGGGTAAATCTACTATGAAACAAATGAAGCTTAAGCTGCTTCAGGGCCCCTAATCCCAGAGGGGCCCCAGAAGTGACTTTAGTCCACATTGCTTAAAAATTTTTGGTCTACTGTATGATAAGGGGTTTCTAAAAAATAATATAATACAGTGTAATTCAATACAAAATAATAGTTAAAATGAAAATTAAAAGGTTATTAAAGTATCATGCAGGCTAACCATTACTGGTTGTGAAGGGTCCCCAATAACAGTTTAAGCTTCAGGGCCCCAAAAATATGGGTCCGCCACTGCTGGTACTTAATGCCAACAAGTAGATGAACACCACTGTTTCCAGTTCATAATCCCTGTATTGAATTGAAAAAGCCTCTGGATGGCAAACCATCTTCATAATAAAGATACACAGGCATTGCATATATGTCTGATTCAACTGCTCTCAGCCTCTTAACTGTCACTTTCCCAAAGAGGGAGGGGCAGTCTGCAATTTATCTGCAGAATTATTTATGGAAATATTCAAGAATATGAGAGAGGGGTAATTTGGAAGATGAATTTATTTATGGTTAAGGATATCATGCCCATATACAGTGGCAACCAATATATTATATATGTGTATCTAGTTTTCTCAATGAAAGTTGAGGAAGGCATCAAAAGTTTGCATAACAGAGAAGATAGACAAAGACTGGATGAAAATGAAGAGAGGCAAAGATCAATACCAGTAAAGAACAACATAAAATGATGACAATGAAGAGAGATCAAGAAAAGGTGAAAAAAAGTACAAGAGTGATTGCACTGAAATAATTTTGCACTGTATACAAATTAACAATGAAACAAAAATTACATATTTTGAAGTGAAATTTATGGGAAATTTTAAGAAAACAAGCTTAATTAGAGGAAATCCATCAGGAAATGGAAATGGCAAAAGAAATACTTTGAAGGCAGTACAGTGGACCCCCGCGAATTCGGAACTGTGAATTCGCGGTTTCAGTGAATTTTCCTTAAAACCTAACTAATAATTTTTCGTGGAAATTCCCACAAATTTGCGGAATTTTTTTTTTTTTTTGGCTTTTCTTGTGGTAATGTATAATTTTATGCGTTTTAACGCTAAATATTAAGAAAATATAATTTAATAATTTTGTAACATAAATGTTAACGTAAATTTTACTAAATTAAATTATTACCGTATATTTACCATACATATACCAGAGGAAATGGGGTTGCATGAATTACAGTACAGTGGACCCGAGTTTGGCCATAATTCATTCCAAAGGCTGTTCAAGTGCCATTACCGAACGAATTTGTTCCCATAAGGAATAATGTAAAGTAGGTCAGTCCGTTTCAGACCCCCAAAATACACTTACAAAAGCACTTATAATATTACACTTACATAATTGTTCGAGTTTTGAGGTGGTCGAAACTCGGGGGTCCACTGTATATCAAAGAAAATTGGGCTTGCATGAATTACAGTACATATGGGGGTAAAATTGATATTTCACATTCTAGCACTGCGGCAGACATAGCAGTACGTACAGTACTGTAGTATACGGCTTTATCTTTACATTCTTTTTTTTTTTTTAAGGGTGATGTATGAAGCTGAGTTTGAAATAAAATTAAAGTTTTTGGGGGCATATTTAGGGTTTAAACTATAAAAATAGGCTTTTATAGGCTTTTTTAACCACGTCCAGAATTCGCAGTTTTTCCAAATTCACGGGTGGTCTTGAAACGTAACCCCTGCGAATTTGGGGGAACTACTGTATACAGAATATTTTATAACAGTTATTACAACAGCCCATAATACTAATTACTACACCGTCACACACATTCATGACATTTGGTTAACTTTACCTGAAAATTCAGTAGAAAAAAAAAATTATACAAAAAAATTACATGTACAGTTTGAACCTACTAGAGAATGATAACCATAATCCTTAACCTCAAACTAACTCACCTTCACCAAATTCATTGAGAATAACTGCAATTTTCTTATTGTGCTGCTCCTTAAGTATATAGTTGAGGAGTGTGGTCTTGCCTGCACCCAGGTAGCCAGTGAGAATAGTTAATGGAACACGAGGTTTATCCTCCACCTTCACCAGTTCTGGGATTGTCTCGTCATCATCATCTTCACCGACTAACATTGGAATGTCATCTTCATTTCCCATTGCAGCCAAAATTTCTGCAATTTGCTTAATATTTTGTAAGTAAAGACACACAAATTTTAAGGCAATTTTGACTTAATACATTTAAGAATAAATTATTACAAGAATTAATAATTTTACAAGAATTTGCTTTAACAAGCTCAAAACATTAGAATATAAATTTGTACAGTAAATTCATGACTTGGGTGATTAATGTTAACTATATGCCACTCACTGGGCTGAGGATGGCATAAAGTAATGGGAGTAATCTTGCCAGTCTAGACTCATATACTCGCTCGTTAGTGTTCATGTAAAACAGGTGGCAGCATGTATGATTGGTTTAAGTGTTTTGTTATTGTACATTACTTTCCTATGAAGTTGGTTTAACCTAAACTGTCCACACGTAGATATACGTTCACTCGCAGCTGACCGAACGTAGATCTACGTTTTTTTTCAAATGCTTTTAACCTTGCCACGATAAGCCTGAGTTGCCTAGAGATTAGAGAATGGGTCTGTGCACTCAGTGTGTGTAGTATTACAAAATGTGGGAATGACAAACAAAATGCACTCTTCATTTTAAAGAAAAAGAACAATTTATTTTTTCTCAAAATACTCGGTCAGCTACGCAGTGAACGTATATCTACGTGTGGACAGTTTAAGGGTTAAATTCTACACTATCGAAAATAGGTTCCAGAAGGCCAATGAATAAGAAATGCAGTGATGGACTGGCTAACAGGAAAAAGATCCACATCTCTCTCTCTCTCTTCAACTAATACCGTCAAACTCCACAATATATTTTGCAACAGCCTTAAAATGCAGCTATTGCTCAATAAAGAATACAAAATCACAATGCAGCAGTTAGAACAATTCACCAAAACTAACACAAAGTGCAGGTTTTGGCTTTGTGTATCTGTATCTTTGTGCATCTTTCTATTAATATTTTTTTAACACATCAGCGTTTCCCACGAGGCAGGGTGGCCCAAAAAGAAAAAAACTTTCATCATCATTCAACACTTTAACCATCACTCATACATAATCAGTGTCTTTGCAGAGGCACTCAGATACGGCAGTTTAGATGTCCCTCCAAACTGCCAATATCCCAAACCCCTCCTTTAAAGTGCAGGCATTGTACTTCCAATTTCCAGGACTCAAGTCCAGCTAACCGGGCTTTTAATATATTAATATATATAAACATAATTAAAAGCAAAACAGTGGTCCCCGGTTTTATCCCAAATAACTTTTTAAGTTTTTTATTAGTTTTTGAAAAGGTTTTTTTCTGAAATGCAACCCGGGCTTTTTTTAAGGAAATAAAATTTTTCAGTAAGGCACTTGAGCGCATTTGGCAATTTTCAGGGAAAATCGAGACCACTGTATTCCATTTTTTTTTCTTTT
>WNWK01034075.1:0-20675 GCA_009830355.1 Cherax destructor | reverse complement strand
CACCACCCCAAACAATTGTGTAGCATATTTACAGTGTTTCTTTACTGTAGTTTCTAGTTGACCTAACTTTTATTGTCTTGTGTAGGCCTATCCATTCCTAGTGATTTTCCTGGTACAGTAAATGATGAAATGATCACTAAGGCCTGTGGTAATGACCCCTGACTGACTAATGTTCTCAGAGGGTTACAAGTATGTGGTCAATTAGGGTAGCTGAGAACTGTGTGATCCGGGTTACCGGGAGTTTCTATGCATTACATTGGTTGGTGTATTAATTAGTTGCGTGTAACTATTTAAATCCAGAATTTGCTTATACCTTTTACATAGCCGTTATTTTGCTGTTGAAACAGATATTGAAGTCTCCTAGTATTACTGTCTGGTCATTGTTATAAGTCCTGACAAGACTCTTGAAAAGTCCTCTAGACTGGTCATGGGTGGGAGAGCGATAACTATTTCCCCTCTAAGATGGGTTTGGTCTTGGGAAGCAACACTTCAAACCATAGAATCTCCAGTTTATTGTCATTTAAATCAGGTCTTGGATTATAGGCTAAGTCGTTCCTTATGTAGGCACATACCCCACCACCTTTTCTTTTCCTATCTAAGCGTTTTATGTTGTAACCTTCTATTTTGACCTCGTCGTCAGTCACCGTATCATCCAACCAGCTTTCCCGAGATGGATATAACTGCCGCTCTAGTTCTGTTAAATCGCTGCCCAGCCTTTGGGTGAGTGCTGGTGTGCTTGTTTTGGTCCCTAGCGGTGGAGTTGAGAACTGGTATTTTTCATCAACATGGGTGGACCCTTTACAGACGACGTGTCAATACTGTCTGTATTGAAGTGTTGCAGGGCGCGATTTACAAGCAACGCTTGGATCGCTTGGGAGTGTTGAAGGAATGTTTGACAAAAGTTTTCAATCGTTGAAGGAAGTAAGGTATATGGGTGAGGATCACGCACTGGAGTTGTGGTTTTAGGGCCTAAGGGGAAATTGGTGGAAACGATTAGGATTACAGAGCTATTTCACTTTTATGTCAGATTACAAAATCTTTGCAAGGATTTTGGGGAATAGGTTAAAAAGTTTTGGATTCTATCATAGAGCATGGTCAGTATGGGATACCGGGAGGTGTATGGGAAATGGGCATGGTAGGATTAGGGCATTCATTGAGGGTCGAGAGGGGGGTGGGGTTTTAGGGCTTGATCGGGAAACGGCTTATGACAGCGTGGATAGAAATATGTTATTTGACATTCTTCGTAAGCAGGGTTTTGGGAATGAAGTAGTGGGTTGGGTTCAAACGTTGTATGAGGGGGCTTGGTGCGGGTCTGTCTGAATGGAAGGGTGGGAAACGCAGGACATGAAGCGGGGTTTGCCATTAGGGTGCCCTTTGTCGCAAATTCTGTTTGCATGCTTACAGGATCCTTATAGGTTAGTATCGAAGGGGGTAGGGAGGAGGGTCAGGTACCTGGTTGTGCATCTGAATAGTGGGTTATGTTGATGACACAACAATTCTCGTAGGTGGGTGGGAGGGGTTAGATGCTATAGGGAGGATTATAAGTGTTTTTGGGGCAGCTAGGGGATGCAGATTAACAGGGTGAAATCTAAATTGTTAGAGGTGGGGACGTGGGTGGGGCGGGGATTGGGAATAGGTATGGTTGGCAGGTTGTTGAGTGCTTGAAAATTTGTGGAATAATTTATTGTAATGATGCGAGTAGGGCGAGGGTTGAAAATTCTTCTAAGGTGATAACGGCGACAATAGCGCGAATGAGTGGATGGAGACCGGGAGATGTGACGTTAATGCAGAGGGTTATGGTAGTGAATGTTTTACTGTATAGTAAATTGTGGCATGTGGCAAGGTATACCCACTCGTGGGGAGAGATGTTGAATTATTACAGCGGAGAGCTGCAGTATATATGGGGTTTTGGTAGACATTGGCTTAATAAGGAGGTTGTCATGACACCGGTTAGTAAGGGGGGTTTTGGGGGTTGATACCCTTACATAGGAGGCTTATAGGGATATATGTCAAGCAGAGATATGTGGAGGAGGGAGGGGTGGGAGGTAAGTGGGTGGGAGTGGTCATGCGTGAGGTACGGAGGTGGTGGAGTGGACGTGACCTGAGTTTATGTGAGGCAATGTTGAGGGTTTTACTAGTCTACCTGAAGTCTACCTGGAGAGAATTCCAGGGGTCAACGCCCCCGCGGCCCGGTCTGTGACTAGGCCTCCTGTTGGACCAGAGCCTGATCAACCAGGCTGTTACTGCTGGCGGCACACAGTCCAACGTACGAACCACAGCCCGGCTGATCAGGTACCGACTTGAGGTGCCTGTCCAGTGCCTGCTTGAAGACAGCCAGGGCTTGTTGGTAATCCCTGATGACGCTGGGAGGCAGTTGAACAATCTTGGGCCCTCACACTTATTGTGTTGTCCCTCAACGTGCTAGTGGCACCCCTGCTCTTCATTGGGGATGTTACATCGCCTGCCGAGTCTTTTGCTTTCGTACGGAGTGATTTTTGTGTGCAAGTTTGGTACTAAGCCCTCGAGAATTTTCCATGTGTATATAATAATGTATCTCTCCCGCCTGCGTTCTAGAGAGTACAGGTTTAGGAACTTCAAGCGTTCCCAGTAGTTGAGGTGGTTTATCGCACTTATGCATGCGGTGAACGTTCTCTGCACATTTTCAAGGTCAGCAATTTCACCCGCCTTGAAAGGTGCAGTTAGTGTGCAGTAATATTCCAGCCTAGATAGAACAAGCGATCTGTAAAGTGTCAACATGGGCTTGGCATCCCTTGTTTTGAAGGTTCTCATTATCCATCCTGTCATTTTTCGAGCAGATGCAATTGCTACATTGTTATGGTCCTTGAAGGTGAGATCTTCTGACATGATCACTCCCAGGTCTTTGACATTAGTTTTTCGCTCTATTGTGTGATTGGAATTAGTTTTGTACTCCGATGAGATTTTAATTTCTTCACGTTTTCCGTATCTGAGTAATTGAAATTTCTCATCATTGAACTTCATATTGTTTTCTGCAGCCCATTTAAAGATTTGGTTTATGTCTGCTTGGAGTCTTGCAGTGTCTTCAACGGTGGACACTGTCATACAGATTCGGATGTCATCTGCAAAGGAAGACACAGCACAGCAGTTGTCAGAGAGCCAAGGGGTTTTCGGGTGGGGGTTTTGGACAAGCTTGGGGCGAGGTGGTAAGGCGGGTAGCAGAGACCAAAGTATAATTGGCGGGCGACTTGGGTAGGTTTCCGGAAGTTGAGGCTGAGGGCGAGGGTTAGGGAGACTGTTTTTCGATTCCTACATGGAATCTTGGCTTCTAAAGCGCAATTGTTTTTAATGGGTTTAGGGAGTGAGGGTACTTGTTTGAGATGTGGGCTTTTGGATACTCGTACCATGCGGTGTATTTTTGTGAAGATTTAGGCGGGGATCGGGAATGGTTTGGACGGGTCCTGAGGAGTGTAGGTGGGTGTGGGCTTGATGTTAGGGGCTTTAAGCCTGGATATTGGTGGGTTTGAGGAAAATGTACGTAGAAGTTTAATGTACCTGGTGGTTGATTTCATATAGTGTCGTGGGTATCGCGAGGTAGTGGGTGGGAGGCGGGTTCGTGCCTTGGCGGCACATTTTACAGGACGAAATGTAGGAATCAGGGTTTGTATGGGAGAACTTGGGTTGAGGCTTTCCCTGAGGGTTATAGAACGATGACGGTGGTGTCCCTTTAAGGTTTTGGGGATGACGTAGGAACCAATCGAGGGGGACTGGTCGAGTGGGGGAGGGGGAGGTTGGGTATATCCGGATGGGGTTGACTAGGGTATAGTATGGTTGATTGATGTGTAGTTGGTTAGGCGTGGGTATACAGGGTTGAAGCTAGGATGGGTTGGGTCGGGTGGTATCGTGGGTGTCCGATTTTTGGACGTTTCGGGGTTTTATGGGGTTGTAGGTAATTTTCAGGTGTGTGTTGACTCAGACTTGGAGTGATGTTGGTGGGGGGTCATAGGGGTCATGGACGCATGGGGTTTTTCTCTAGGATGTAGTAGTGTAATCTAAAGTTAAAGTAGTAGTGTTTGTCGGTGGTGATGTGCTGGCAGTTTGCATTTATGTGGCAGGTTGGAGGTTAGGAGGTATTAGGTGTTAGACAACCGACAGTGTGCAGGTGTGCTTGGGTGAAGTTGGCCCAGGTATCTGTGGCAATTCATGTAGGATTAAGTTGATGTTTTGTTATGTTTTTCTTAGGTTTAACGTTTTTAGTACTGTATTCTGTATGTGTTCCCTATCTTTTGTTTGAATTATACATTATGAGCAGCTTCTGCATATTTTTGTGTTTTTTCTAGAGTGTTTGTATATGTATGCAACACAAATGTGTTTTGTGTGGTCTTATTCTCCGGTGGGGAATGTGATTGGTTGTAGACAGTGTTGTCTACGGTAGTGATGGCATGATGTTAATGTATTTCTTATTTAAGATGATGTTGTGGTGTGACCCTTGTTTCGGGGGTCAGTTGTTTTTATGTGTTATTGTGCAACACCTGTTTTATAGGCAGAAAGTTTAAGGTTTTATTTTATTTCATGCCTATGTACTGCGTTTTGTGGTAGGGAAGTAGTAAGATATGTAACCAACGGTTTAATTTTGTGGTGTTTTTGAGACAATGTTTGTACAGTTTCATTGACAGTGTGTTATGTTATTGTATAGAAAAAATTAGCTAGGATGGGTAGTAGGATGGACTTTTTTGTTTGTGCTTTTGGCACGGTTTCTTATTATAGGATATATAGACAGATGTGTTTATTCCTGTTCTGTTTGCTTGTTTTTGTTTATATGAGCCTGATTTATTTTTGGGCATTTATTGGATTGTTATGTATATATGTGTTTTTAAATAAAAAAAAAAAAAATCCTAAATTTGCTTGTAACAGATAATTGAAATGTAGATATAAACCCAATTGTACAATTGTTAACCCCTTTGGGGCCTAGTGCCTAGGCCTTTTGTGTATCCATATGCTCTTGCGCTACCGTCCACAGGATGGATATGGGGTGCACAATAAACTAGCCACTTCGGTGGCAAAATCTAATCTAAGATTATCATTACTAGCAACTAGACCGTCATTATCACCATGACTTATCTGTCTGTTTTGCACCTGTACCATAGATTGAGGTCCTGGATTAGTATGAATATCGCCACTTAATAGCGCCACTATAAAAGCTGTGCGCCATTGTTTTGTTTTGGAGATGTGGGGTTGCCAAACCTTGCGGCGATAGTGGCACTTACGTTTCTGGTATGATGGCCACTGTTGTTTGGTGGTAGTGGTTGTTTGGTGGTAGTAGTGGTTGTTTGGTGGTAGTGCTGGTTGTTTGGTAGTAGTTAATAATAATAATTATATCTTTATTTACTACAAGTACAGCAAATTTCCAAGAAAGTCTCCAAAACAATAGGGATCCTTTCAAAGATAAGGTCAATGTACCCCAATCAGCTCTTCTAGCTCTGTACCACTCTCTTATTTACCCTTACCTCACCTATGGTATTTGTGCATGGGGCTCAACCACAGCAAATCACCTTAAGCCTTTAATAACCCAACAAAAAGCATCAGTACCATTGATTACTAACTCCTGCACTAGACAACACACTCCACCACTTTTCAAGAGTCTTAACTTGCTTAATATACAAAACATCCACACTTATTATTGTGCCTACTACATACACAGAACACTATACTCAAATATAAACCCTCCTCTCAAACTCCTCCTTGATAACTATAACAGAACACAGCTATAATACGAGACACAAATCACTCTTCGATATCCCTCGTGTCCATCTCTCCCTGTGCAAAAATGCTATGCAAGTAAAGGACCCGAAGATCTGGAATTCATTGCCAGAAAACACTAAAGGACCCTCTGTAATTTGTTCATGATTGCAACCATGTATGGACGTGTTTATGATTCATTACCTTTGTAACTGTCATGACTGTGACCAGATCTAGTTTATTACCGCTGTAACTTGTTCATCTATCAAAACTTTGGGGTCCAGTCCCTGGACCCATTATGTACCTCTGTAATTTTTTGACTACCGCCCACAGGATGGGTATGGGGTGCATAATAAAGATATTAAACTAAAAACAGACCCCTGTCTGCAAATCAGTTTAAGGTCCTACTAAGAAATCACCTCATCACCCAAAATTAACCAGACAAACTGTACCTAATACCTACCAGTTACTCAAAAGCTACTCATATTGCGCTGAGGATTGCTCAACCACTTACACACTACTTCAAAATTCTGATTCGCTGCCCAGCTGTGGTGGAGGAAGGTTGTTCCGATCTGACCTCTAGTGGGAGCTACTAGCAGTATTCATTGGACAGTAATGGGTGTTCAGTATCGTCGACGTATTAATACATTATGTGTGGAATTCATCAGAGGTGCCGTATATCCGACTAATGCGGTAGTGGTGTTGCCTGCAGTGTTGAGAGACACATGGATTAGATAACAATGACATTTACGGTATCGCTCTGAATGGAAGTGCGAGGGTTTTTGTCAAGCTGATTTCGGCGACAGTGTATGAGCGATTGGTGGATAAATATGAGGGCGTCAGCCTGACAGTGAATTCATCAGTGGAAGTAAAGTTAAAGGACGTTTCGAGGCAATATACGTACGTGCGTCTTCGTAATTTACCGCCTATGTGGGTCGTACGACCACATGGCGGCAGACTGTGCACAGCGACCAGGGGGTCGTTACGATGCCACAAGAGCGGCGTTGGTTGTTAAGGATGCAATTGCTGTTCAGGACGAGGACGTAGGCGTGGTGTCGACGGGGAAATGGAGTGACATAGTTCAAGGGACTGCAGAGGTGTGCCAGACTCTACCTACAGAGTCACAGATGTCGGTGGTACCGGCTGTACAGAATAAAGTGGACGAATTGGATTTGGGCATAGCAGAAGAGTTGACAGAGGAATTGTGTGGGCTGTTGGACAGTTTACCGGGTGTGGAGGAGGTAGTGTGTGTGACGGAGGGGCTGGGGAAAGTCAGCCCAGTGGACACTAGTCTCATTCAACAGGAGGTGCCTGTTACGGTGCATAATGAGGACTGTGCTGGGGATATGGACATTGGAAGTGATTCACGTAAACGTTCTATGGGTGTGGCTGAGGATGATGTCCTTACGCCCGCTCAAAGATTTTGTAAAAAATCTTTTGTAGATGTTGCACAAGGAGTGGAGCTGAGTGAACGGAGTGTTTACCTGGAGTTTACCTGGAGAGAGTTCCAGGGGTCAACGCCCCCGTGGCCCGGTCTGTGACCAGGCCTCATGTTGGACCAGAGCCTGATCAACCAGGTTGTTACTGCTGGCCGCACGCAGTCAACGTACGAACCACAGCCTGGCTGGTCAGGTACCGACTTTAGGTGCCTGTCCAGTGCCTGCTTGAAGACAGCCAGGGGTTTGTTGGTAATCCCCCTGATGTATGCTGGGAGGCAGTTGAACAGTCTTGGGCCCCTGACACTTATTGTGTTGTCCCTCAACGTGTTAGTGGCACCCCTGCTCTTCATTGGGGGGATGTTACATCGCCTGCCGAGTCTTTTGCTTTCGTAGGGAGTGATTTTCGTGTGCAAGTTTGGTACTAATCCCTCGAGAATTTTCCACGTGTATATAATAATGTATCTCTCCCGCCTGCGTTCTAGAGAGTACAGGTTTAGGAACTTCAAGCGTTCCCAGTAGTTGAGGTGGTTTATCGCACTTATGTGTGCGGTGAAGGTTCTCTGCACATTTTCAAGGTCAGCAATTTCACCCGCCTTGAAAGGTGCAGTTAGTGTCAGCAATATTCCAGGCCTAGATAGAACAAGCGATCTGTAAAGTGTCAACATGGGCTTGGCATCCCTAGTTTTGAAGGTTCTCATTATCCAACCTGTCATTTTTCTAGCAGATGCAATTGCTACGGTGTTATGGTCCTTGAAGGTGAGATCCTTTGACATGATCACTCCCAGGTCTTTGACATTAGTTTTTTCGCTCTATTGTGTGGTTTGAATTAGTTTTGTACTCCGATGAGATTTTAATTTCTTCACTTTTTCCGTATCTGAGTAATTGAAATTTCTCATCATTGAACTTCATATTGTTTTGTGCAGCCCATTTAAAGATTTGGTTGATGTCTGCTTGGAGTCTTGCAGTGTCTTCAACGGTGGACGCCATGATGGGAGTGAGATCAGGCTTCACTGCAGCCATGATGGGGGTGAGATCAGGTTTTACTGCAGCTATGATGGGAGTGAGATCAGGCTTCATTTCAGTTATGATGGGAGTGAGATCAGGCTTCACTGCAGCCATGATAGGAGTGAGATCAAGCTTCACTGCAGCCATGATGGGAGTTGAGATCAGCTTCACTGCAGCCATGATGAGGAGTGAGATCAGGCTTCACTGCAGCCATGATGGGAGTGAGTTCAGGCTTCACTGCAGCCATGATGGAGAGTGAGATCAGGCTTCACTGCAGCCATGATGTAGTGAGATCAGGCTTCACTGCAGCCATGATGAAGTGAGATCAGGCTTCACTGCAGCTCATGATGTTAGTGAATCAGGCTTCACTGCAGCCATGATGGGAGTGAGATCAGGCTTCACTGCAGCCATGATGGAGTGAAATCATGGTTCACTGCAGCCATGATGGGGTGAGATCAGGCTTCACTGCAGCTATGATTGGGTGAGATCAGGGTTCACTGAAGCCATGATAGGGGTGAGATCAGGCTTTACTGCAGCCATGATGGGAGTGAAATCAGGCTTCACTGCAGCCATGATGGGAGTGAGATCAGGCTTCACTGCAGATATGATGGGAGTGAGATAAGGCTTCACTGCAGAAATGATGGGAGTGAAATTAGGCTTCACTGCAGCTATGATGGGGGTGAGATCAGGCTTCACTGCAGTAATGATGGGAGTGAAATTAGGCTTCACTGCAGCCATGATGGGAGTGAGATCAGGCTTCACTGCAGCCATGATGGGAGTGAGATCAGGCTTCACTGCAACAATGATGGGAGTGAGAGGCTTCACTGCAGCTATGATGGGAGTGAGATCAGGCTTCACTGCTGCCATGATGCGAGTGAGATTAGGCTTCAATGCAGCCATGATGGGAGTGAGATCAGGCTTCACTGCAGTCATGATGGGGGTGAGATCAGGCTTCACTGCAGCCATGATGGGGTGAGATCAGGCTTCACTGCAGCCATGATGGGGGTGAGATCAGGTTTCACCGCAGCCATGATGGGAGTGAGATCAAGCTTCACTGCAGCCATGATGGGAGTGAGATCAGGCTTCACTGCAGCCATGATGGGAGTGAGAACAGGTTTCACCGCAGCCATGATGGGAGTGAGATCAAGCTTCACTGCAGCCATGATGGGAGTGAGATCAGGCTTCACTGCAGCCATGATAGGAGTGAGAACAGTTTCACTGCAGACATGATGGGAGTGAAATCAGGCTTCGCTGCAGCCATGATGGGGTGAGATCAGGCTTCACTGCAGCTATGATGGGAGTGAGATCAGGCTTCACTGCAGCCATGCTGGGAGTGAGATCAGGCTTCACTGCAGCCATGATGGGAGTGAGATCAGGCTTCACTGCAGCCATGATGGGAGTGAAATCAGGCTTCACTGCAGCCATGATGGGATGAGATCAGGTTTCACTGCAGCTATGATGGGAGTGAGATCAGGCTTCACTTCAGCCATTATGAGAGTGAAATCAGGCTTCTCTGCAGCCATGATGGGGGCGAGATCAGGCTTCACTGCAGCCATGATGGGAGTGAGATCAGGCTTCACTTCAGCCGTGAGATCAGGCTTCACTGCAGCTATGATGGGAGTGAGATCAGGCTTCACTGCAGCCATGATGGGAGTGAGATCAGACTTCACTGCAGCCATGATGGTGGTGAGATCAGGCTTCACTGCATCTGATGGGAGTTTGAAAAATTTAGGTAACTGCAGCCATTTTAGGATGAGATTCAGGCTTACTGCAGCCATGATGGGAGAGATCAGCTCACGCTGTCCATGATGGTAAGTGCGACTGAGGTGTATCGCCTGATGGAGGATGCACTTCACTGCAGCCCCTGATGGGGTAAACGGCGTCACTGCAAAGCCATGATAGGGGTGAGATCTGAATGCTGTCACTGCAGCCATGACAGATGATACTGACTTCACAGCATCCATGATGTGAGTGAGATCAGGCTTCACTGCAGCCATGAGGGAGTGAGATCAGGCTTCACTGCAGCCATGATGGGGGTGAGATCAGGCTTCACTGCACCCTTTTGGAGGAGTGATCCCCGGCTTCATTGCAGCCATGATGGGAAAAAGCTTCCTGCAGCCATGATGGGAGTGAGATCAGGCTTCACTTCAGCCGTGAGATCAGGCTTCACTGCAGCCATGATGGGAGGAGATCAGGGGTTCACTGCAGCCATGATGGAAGTGATATCAGGCTTCACTGCAGCCATGATGGGAGAGATCAGGCTTCACTGCAGCCATGATGGGGTGAGATCAGGCTTCACTGCACCCATGATGGGAGTGAGATCAGGCTTCACTGCAGCCATGACGGGAGTGATATCAGGCTTCACTGCATCCATGACGTGAGTGAGATCAGGCTTCACTGCAGCCATGACGGGAGTGAGATCAGGCTTCACTGCACTTGTGAAACGAAGGCACCCATGTGATAACAACACATTGTGTTCTTCATTGACATGCATTACCTGCAAAAACTCTCCCTGAAAATTGCTTTACAGAAAGTTGTTGAGGCTGATAACTTCATTCTGTCCCGAGCTTTGAATCCCCGTTTGTTCAAAGCTTTTTGTCATGAGATGGGCTCTGAGCATTCCATTCTTTTACTGCATACTGATGTGAGGTGCTTTTCTCGTGGACTTATTTTAAATCGTGTGTTTGAGCTCCTTACTGAGGTAGAGATTTGTCTTCGTGATCCGAAGTTCATCGCCTGTTTGGGTACCTCTCACACATATTTACCCATCTTAGCCAAGTCAACAAACTCCAGGGAACGTCGGTAACCATTGTCGAAGCAAGTGAAAAGATGACAGCATTGCAGACAAAGCTGGTCTTATGGGCACCGAGAGTTCAACAAAGTAACTTTGTAAATTTTCCAAACTTGGATGAGGTCATTAGTGACCTGAGATAAATGAAGACATCACAGAACATTTGAAAATCTTGAAGAATCACTTCACTGGCTACTTTTCAAAATACATTATTCCAACAGAAAGATGGATAATAAGACCTTTTGCCACTTAACTGTCAAATGAAAGGTGATGACCCAGCAATAGAGGAGCCGATTGATCTTCAATCCTCAGCAACTCTTAGAGAAGAATTTGAAAAGGTTGGTGTTCATTTTTGGGTAAAACTCGCAGATTCTTTTCCACTCCTCACTCAGCGTGCCTTCCAAGTGCTTGTTCCTTTTGTAACTACATACTTATGTGAATCATGGTTCTCAAGTTTAGTAGCAATGAAGACAAAGGACAGGAACCCATTGAAAGCCGATGACGATATGAGAGCAGCAATGTCTTCAACAGCTTCTCGCATAAACAGATTGACTCAATGAATACCTGGAGAGGGTTCTAGGGGTCAACGCCCCCGCTGCCCGGTCTGTGACCAGGCCTCATGGTGGATCAGGGCCTGATCAACCAAGCTGTTACTGTTCGCCACACACAAACCAACGTACGAGCCAAAGCCCGGCTGGTCAGGTACTGACTTTACGTGCCTGTCCAGTGCCTGCTTGAAAACAGCCAGGGGTCTACCTGGAGTCTACCTGGAGAGAATTCCAGGGGTCAACGCCCCCGCGGCCCGGTCTGTGACCAGGCCTCTTGTTGGACCAGAGCCTGATCAACCAGGCTGTTACTGCTGGCCGCACGCAGTCCAACGTACGAACCACAGCCCGGCTGATCAGGTACCGACTTGAGGTGCCTGTCCAGTGCCTGCTTGAAGACAGCCAGGGGCTTGTTGGTAATCCCCCTGATGTATGCTGGGAGGCAGTTGAACAATCTTGGGCCCTCACACTTATTGTGTTGTCCCTCAACGTGCTAGTGGCACCCTGCTCTTCATTGGGGAATGTTACATCGCCTGCCGAGTCTTTTGCTTTCGTACAGAGTGATTTTTGTGTGCAAGTTTGGTACTAAGCCCTCGAGAATTTTCCATGTGTATATAATAATGTATCTCTCCCGCCTGCGTTCTAGAGGTACAGGTTTAGGAACTTCAAGCGTTCCCAGTAGTTGAGGTGGTTTATCGCACTTATGCGTGCGGTGAAGGTTCTCTGCACATTTTCAAGGTCAGCAATTTCACCCGCCTTGAAAGGTGCAGTTAGTGTGCAGCAATATTCCAGCCTAGATAGAACAAGCGATCTGTAAAGTGTCAACATGGGCTTGGCATCCCTGGTTTTGAAGGTTCTCATTATCCATCCTGTCATTTATCGAGCAGATGCAATTGCTACATTGTTATGGTCCTTGAAGGTGAGATCCTCTGACATGATCACTCCCAGGTCTTTGACATTAGTTTTTCGCTCTATTGTGTGGTTGGAATTAGTTTTGTACTCCGATGAGATTTTAATTTCTTTACGTTTTCCGTATCTGAGTAATTGAAATTTCTCATCATTGAACTTCATATTGTTTTCTGCAGCCCAATTAAAGATTTGGTTTATGTCTGCTTGGAGTCTTGCAGTGTCTTCAACGGTGGACACTGTCATACAGATTCGGGTGTCATCTGCAAAGGAAGACACAGCACTGTGGCTTATATCCCTGTCAATGTCTGATATGAGGATGAGGAATAGGATGGGAGCAAGTACTGTGCCTTGTGGAACAGAGCTTTTCACAGTAGCTGCCTCAGACTTTACTCTGTTGACTACTACTCTTTGTGTTCTACGTGTTAGGAAATTATAAATCCATCTACCAACTTTTCCTGTTATTCCTTTATCACGCATTTTGTGTGCTATTACACCATGGTCACACTTGTCAAAGGCTTTTACAAAACCTGTGTATATAACATCTGCATTCTGTTTATCTTCTAGAGCATCCAGGACCTTGTCGTAGTGGTCCAGTAGTTGGGACAGACAGGAGCGGCCTGCTCTAAACCCATGCTGTCCTGGGTTGTGCAATTGATGGGTATCAAGATGGGTGGCGATTTTGCTTCTTAGAACCCTTTCAAAGATTTTTATGATATGGGACGTTAGCGCAATTGGTCTGTAGTTCTTTGCTATTGCTTTACTGCCCCCTTTGTGGAGCGGGGCTATGTCTGTTGTTTTTAGTAGCTGCGGGACGATCCCAGTGTCCATGCTCCCTCTCCATAGGATGTTAAAAGCATGTGATAGGGGCTTCTTGCAGTTCTTGATGAACACCGAGTTCCATGAGTCTGGGCCTGGAGCGGAGTGCATGGGCATGTCATTTATTGCCTTTTCAAAGGCAATAAATATGGATCCCGGGCTACAACCTATACAGGTGTGACAGAGTGAATAGGCAAAAAGGGGGCGTTGGCCTGTATATCACAGAGTCACTTATATGTTCAGAACTACTAAATGCCTCAAATGATGTAGTTGAAGTATTAGCAATAAAGGTCGAGAATCAAAACCTGGTCATCGTGGTTGTCTACAAGCCCCCGGATGCAACGTCCCAACAATTCCAGGAACAGCTTCTGAAAATTGACCACTGTCTGGAAAATCTTCCAGCTCCTGCCCCCAACATCTTGCTACTGGGGGATTTCAACCTCAGGCACCTAAAATGGAGGAACATTGCAAACAATGTGGTAGCAGAGATAACACCAGGAGGCAGCTCAGATGAAAATTCACACATGCATGAACTTTTAAATCTCTGCACCAAGTTCACCTTAAACCAGCAAATAGTAGAGCCCACAAGATTAGAGAATACGCTGGACCTCATCTTCACCAACAATGATGATCTGATACGAAATGTCATCATATCAAAAACAATATACTCAGATCACAACATAATAGAGGTCCAGACATGCATGGGGGGAGCTCCAGATCAACAAAATGTGATCAGCCGTGAGGGAGCTTTCTCCAAATTCAACTTCAATAACAAAAACATAAGGTGGGACCAAGTAAACCAAGTCCTAAATGATATAAACTAGGAAGATTGCCTAAGCATCACGGATCCCAACCTATGTCTTGAACAAATTAACTCTGTGGTACTTGAGGTTTGCTCAAGGCAAATTCCCTTAAGGAAAAGGAGGAGAAGATGCAAACTAGAAAGAGAGAGGTGCTCCCTATACAGGCGAAGGCAAAGAATAATGGAGCGGCTACAGGAGGCCAATATCTCTGAAATACGTAGGGAGACACTAGTCAGAGAAATAGCAAACATCGTATTAAGACTAAAGGAATCTTACAGGAATCAAGAGACACGGGAAGAACTAAAAGCCATAAATGAAATTGAAAGAAACCCTAAGTATTTCTTTTCCTATGCAAAATCAAAGTCGAGAACAACAACCAGTATTGGGCCCCTACTTAAACGGGATGGGTCCTACACAGATGACAGCAAGGAAATGAGTGAGTTATTTAAATCCCAGTATGACTCAGTTTTTAGCGAGCCACTAACCAGACTGAAAATCGAAAACCTAAATGATTTTTTTATGAGAGTGCCACAGAACTTGACAGACGCATGCCTTTTTGACATCACCACGACGCCAAATGACTTCGAAAAGGCAATAAATGACATGCCCATGCACTCCGCTCCAGGCCCAGACTCATGGAACTCCGTGTTTATCAAGAACTGCAAGAAGCCCCTATCACATGCTTTTAACATCCTATGGAGAGGGAGCATGGACACTGGGATCGTCCCGCAGCTACTAAAAACAACAGGCATAGCCCCGCTCCACAAAGGGGGCAGTAAAGCAATAGCAAAGAACTACAGACCAATTGCCCTAAAGTCCCATATCATAAAAATCTATAAAAGGGTTCTAAGCAGCAAGATCGCCACCTATCTTGATACCCATCAATTGCACAACCCAGGACAGCATGGGTTTAGAGCAGGCCGCTCCTGTCTGTCCCAACTACTGGACCACTACGACAAGGTCCTGGATACTCTAGAAGATAAACAGAATGCAGATGTTATATACACAGATTTTGCAAAAGCCTTTGACAAGTGTGACCATGTTGTAATAGCACACAAAATGCGTGATAAAGGAATAACAGGAAAGTTGGTAGATGGATCTATAATTTCCTAACATGTAGAACACAAAGAGTAGTAGTCAACAGAGTAAAGTCTGAGGCAGCTACTGTGAAAAGCTCTGTTCCACAAGGCACAGTACTTGCTCCCATCCTATTCCTCATCCTCATATCAGACATTGACAGGGATATAAGCCACAGTGCTGTGTCTTCCTTTACAGATGACACCCGAATCTGTATGACAGTGTCCACCGTTGAAGACACTGCAAGACTCCAAGCAGACATAAACCAAATCTTTAAATGGGCTGCAGAAAACAATATGAAGTTCAATGATAAGAAATTTCAATTACTCAGATACGGAAAACGTGAAGAAATTAAAATCTCATCGGAGTACAAAACTAATTCCAACCACACAATAGAGCGAAAAACTAATGTCAAAGACCTGGGAGTGATCATGTCAGAGGATCTCCCTTCAGGGACCATAACAAAGTAGCAATTGCATCTGCTCGAAAAATGACAGGATGGATAATGAGAACCTTCAAAACCAGGGATGCCAAGCCCATGTTGACACTTTACAGATCGCTTGTTCTATCTAGGTGGAATATTGCTGCACACTAACTGCACCTTTCAAGGCGGTGAAATTGCTGATCTTGAAAATGTGCAGAGAACCTTCACCGCACGCATAAGTGCGATAAACCACCTCAACTACTGGGAACGCTTGAAGTTCCTAAACCTGTACTCTCTAGAACGCAGGGGGAGAGATACATTATTATATACACGTGGAAAATTCTCGAGGGATTAGTACCAAACTTGCACACAAAAATCACTCCCTACGAAAGCAAAAGACTCGGCAGGCGATGTAACATCCCCAATGAAGAGCAGGGGTGCCACTAGCACATTGAGGGACAACACAATAAGTGTGAGAGGCCCAAGATTGTTCAACTGCCTCCCAGCATACATCAGGGGGATTACCAACAAGCCCCTGGCTGTCTTCAAGCAGGCACTGGACAGGTACCTCAAGTCGGTACCTGATCAGCCGGGCTGTGGTTCGTACGTTGGACTGCGTGCGGCCAGCAGTAACAGCCTGGTTGATCAGGCTCTGGTCCAACAGGAGGCCTGGTCACAGACCGGGCCGCGGGGGCGTTGACCCCTGGAATTCTCTCCAGGTAGAGTCCAGGTGGGGTGATCTCTGCTAAAATATTATTTTAGGTGTCTCAAGTTGAAATCTCCTAGTAGAAAGATGTTTGGGGCAGGAGTTGGTCAATTTTCACAAGCTGCTCCCGGAAATGCTGGGAAGTTGCGTTTGGAGGCTTGTATACCACCACAATGACAAGGTTTTCGTTTTCAATCTTTACCTCCAAAACTACAACTACATCATTTGAGGTTTAGTAGTTCTGAGCAAATGAGCGACTCTGTGACGTACAGGACAATTCTCCCTTGTTTCCTGTTTAGTCTGTCGCATCTGAATAGGTTATAACCTGGGATCCATATTTCGTTGTCAAAATGATCCTTTATGTGGGTCTCTGTGAATGCTGCAAACATTGCATTTGACTCCGTGAGCAGTCCCTTGATGTAAGGAATTTTGTTGTTTGTTGACGGCCTTAGACCATGTACGTTAGCAAAGACAAATGTCGTTATATTGGTGGAATTTATTGGGGTTTTATTTGCTGGCTCTAATATCTGTTGTTCTGGAGTGGAGGCCAATGACTGTGCCTCTGCCCCAGAAGTGTTTTCAGTTGGTGTAAGATTGCTGTCATTTCTTGCCAGTCTTTTTTCCCTCCTGGCCCTAAAAAAACTCTTTACCTGGAGAGGTTATGGTTTCCCTCATTTGTTTCCCATAGTCTGGCTGGTCTGTGTCTTCTTGTCCCCTTTAGATGATGTACCTGGCAGTATGCGTTGTAACATTTTCTTTCATGGAGTGACGAGTGACACATTTCAGGGTGAAATAGGTTACAGGAAGGGGAGTTTGCAGTCTCCTGCTGTCATGTGGGTGCGGCATTTTTTGGGATGGTCAAAGGTGCATGTCCCACCTGTTTTACCAGATATACCATGCCTGCAGATGATTAGAGTTGGTGTACGATTTCTGTCATTTCCTACCAGCTTTTTTTTCCTTCCTGGCACTAAAAAACCTCTCTCTGTGGCTAACTAGTGAATTAATTACCATTGTACCTTGTTCAGCTATCAAAACTTTGGGGCCCAGTCTCTGGACCCTATATATACCTCTGTAATCTGCAAATACCTTTGTAACTTGTCATGATTGTGACCATCTGAGTTCATTACCTTTGTAACTTGCTCAGCTATCAAACTTTGAGGTCCAGTCCCTGGACCCATTATGTACCTCTGTAATCTTTTGACTACCGCCCACAGGATGGGTATGGGGTGCATAATAAAGATATCAAACTAAACTCTTGAGTGGCTTTGGCTACCCAGGTTTTCCCATGGTCTGGATGTTTTGTATCTTCTAGTACCCTTTAGGTGGTGTGCCTGGTATTATAAGTTATAGCATTGTCTTTCCTGAACTGAAGAGTGACACATTTCAGGGTGGAAAAGCTTACAGGAAGCAAGGTTGCCTTTTCCTATTGTCATATATGCTCATACCAAGTGCATAGAATTTGCATAGGCCTGGTTTCTCCTTGCAAAGTCAGGGTATTTCTCCAGAATGATCTGTAATATACCACTGTGGATAAAATACTTTGCCATTTCTTGAACATTTCTGAGTAAGTTGTCTCTAAATTCATTAATTTTATCGCACTCCAGTTCAAAATGACGCAGGGTGTGACAATAGTCAATTTCGTTTGGTCTACATCTGGTGGTGGTGATTTAACCTGTCAAATATACTTGTAACCCAGCCATAGCCGGGTGGTAGTGACATCCAAGAGTTAGTTTAATATCTTTATTATGCACCCCATACCCATCCTGAGGGCGGTAGTCAAAAGATTACAGAGGTACATAATGGGTCCAGGGACTGGACCCCAAAGTTTTGATACCTGCGGCCCTGTCTGTGACCAGGCCTCATATTGGATCAGAGCCTGATCAACCAGGCTGTTACTGCTGGCCGCACGCAGTCCAACGTACGAACCACAGCCTGGCTGGTCAGGCACCGACTTTAGGTGCCTGTCCAGTGCCTGCTTGAAGACAGCTGAGCTGAGCTGAGCAAGTTACAAAGGTACTGAACCCATGACCACAACACAAGACACAGATCACTTTTTTATATACCCCGAGTCCATATCAACCTATGTAAAAATTCTATGCACATAAAGGGCCCAAGAATTTGAAATTCATTACCAGTAAGTACTAAGATAACCTTGTCTGAAAATCAATTTAAGACTCTTCTCAAAAACCACCTACTCCTGGAGTTTACCTGGAGAGAATTCCAGGGGTCAACGCCCCTGCAGCCCGGTCTGTGACCAGGCCTCATGTTGGACCAGAGCCTGATCAACCAGGCTGTTACTGCTGGCCGCACGCAGTCCAACATACGAGCCACAGCCTGGCTGGTCAGGTACCGACTTTAGGTGCCTGTCCAGTGCCTGCTTGAAGACAGCCAGGGGTTTGTTGGTAATCCCCCTTATGTATGCTGGGAGGCAGTTGAACAATCTTGGGCCCCTGACATTTATTGTGTTGTCCCTCAACGTGCTAGTGGCACCCCTGCTTTTCATTGGGGGGATGTTACATCGCCTGCCGTGTCTTTTGCTTTCGTAGGGAGAGATTTTCGTGTGCAAGTTTGGTACTAATCCCTCGAGAATTTTCCACGTGTATATAACAATGTATCTCTCCCGCCTGCGTTCTAGGGAGTACAGGTTTAGAAACTTCAAGCGTTCCCAGTAATTGAGGTGGTTTATCGCAGTTATGCATGCCGTGAAGGTTCTCGGCACATTTTCAAGGTCAGCAATTTCACCTGCCTTGAAAGGTGCAGTTAGGTGCAGCAATATTCCAGCCTAGATAGAACAAGCGATTTGTAAGTGTCAACATGGGCTTGGCATCCCTGGTTTTGAAGGTTTTCATTATCCATCCTGTCATTTTTCTAGCAGATGCGATTGCTACGGTGTTATGGTCCTTGAAGGTGAGATCCTCTGACATGATCACTCCCAGGTCTTTGACATTAGTTTTCGCTCTATTGTGTGGTTGGAATTAGTTTTACTCCGATGAGATTTTAATTTCTTCACGTTTTCCATATCTGAGTAATTGAAATTTCATCATTGAACTTCATATTGTTTCTGCAGCCCATTTAAAGATTTGGTTATGTCTGCTTGAGTCTTGCAGTGTCTTCAACGGTGGACACTGTCATACAGATTCGGGTCATCTCAAGAAGACACGCCTGTGCTATATCCCTGTCATGTCGATATGAGGATGAGGAACAGGATGGGAGCGAGACGTGCCTTTGGAACAGAGTTACATAGCTGCCCAGACTTTACCTGTTGATACTACTTTTGTTCTACTAGAAATTATAGATCCATTACCAACTTTCTGTTATTCCTTTATCACCATTTTGTGCTATTACACCATGGTCACACTTGTAAAGGCTTTGCAAAGCTGTATATAACATCTGCATTCTGTTTGTCTTCTAGAGCATCTAGAACCTGGTCGTAGTGGTCCAGAGGGACAGACACTGCTTAAACCCTGCTGCCGGTTGTGTAATTGATGGGTATCTAGATGAGTGCGATCTTGCTTCTGAACCTTTACCTGAGCTCCTGAGAGAATTCCAGGGTCAACGCCCCGCGGCCCGGTCTGACCAGGCTGTTGACCAGAGCCTGATCAACCAGGCTATTATGCCCGCACGCAGTCCAACGTAACCACAGCCGGCTGATCAGGTACCGACTTGAGGTGCCTGTCCAGTGCCTGCTTGAAGACAGCCAGGGTTGTGGTAATCCTGATGTGCGGGAGGCAGTTGAACAATCTGGGCCCTGACACTTATTGTGTTTCCTCAACGCTAGTGGCACCTGCTCTTCATTGGGGGATGTTACATGCCTGCCGAGTCTTTTGCTTTCGTAGGAGTGATTTTGCAAGTTTGGTACTAACCTGAGAATTTTCCATGTATATAATAATGTATCTCTCCGCCTGCTTCTAGGAACAGGTTAGAACTGCGTCCAGTAGTTGAGGTGGTTTATCGCACTTATGCGTGCGTGAAGGTTCTCGCACATTTTCAAGGTCAGCAATTTCACCCGCCTTGAAAGATGCAGTTAGTGTGCAGCAAATTCAGCCTAGATAGAACAAGCGATCGTAAGGTCAACATGGCTTGGCATCCTGGTTTGAAAGTTCTCATTATCCATCCTGTCATTTTCGAGCAGATGCAATTGCTACTTTGTTATGTCCTTGAAGGTGAGATCCCTGACATGATCACTCCCAGGTCTTTGACATTAGTTTCGCTCATTGTGTGGTTGGAATAGTTTGTACTCCGATGAATTAATTTCTTCCGTTAGATCTGAGTAATTGAATTCTCATCATTGAACTATATGTTTTCTGCACCCTTAAAGATTTGTTATGTCTGCTTGAGTCTTGCAGTGTCTCAACGGTGGACACTGTCATACAGATCGGTCATCTCAGGGGTAAGACCGGCTGTCTGTATCGCGTCTGTTACGAGCTGAAACAGATTGGGCGACG
>WNWK01034074.1:0-20675 GCA_009830355.1 Cherax destructor | reverse complement strand
CAGTGTATGTAAGTATAATTTTGTAAGTTCTTGGGGAAGTGTATTTTTGGGGTCTAAAAAAATTTTTTAACCTACATGATATTATTTCTTAAGGACGTAAATTCGTTCGGTAATGGCATGGGGCTTCTGCGGGGGTTTTTTTCGTTAACCGAGGGTCCACTGTATATATCATGTATATGTATATATATATATATATATATATATAAAAAAAAAAAAAAAAAAAAAACATACATAATAATAATAATAATTTTTATTTTTTCCCAAATTTTACAGGAAGTGCCAGGGGGCCACTGGGGGCAAAACCCCGGGCAGCTTAATCAAAAATTTTTATGGACTATGTACATAATAGATGATATTTCATTGGGTTAATTATAATATGGTGACCCCCTTCAAAAGTGTTTGTAGGATGGTAGTTAATAGTCAAAATTGAAATTTTTTTTGGGAAAAAATTGGGGTATTTTTAAAGTAATTTACAGAATGCTTTTTAGTTTATAGGGAGTAGGTGGTAATATTACAATGTTATAATGGGACAAATTGAGATTATCTTATGGGAAAAAAAAAACTGAGCATTTTTAATTATTATCGTACATAATTATAATAAAAATGGATATATATATATATATATATATATATATATATATATATATATATATATATATATATATATATATATATAGGTATTTTTTATTAAAATAATTTTAAAAAAAATTTAAAAAATACATTGTTGATATAAAGATGGCATATACAATCCCCGGTGAAAAAACATTTAGTACATATTGTTACATGTTTGTCACTGATTATAATAAAAAAAAAAATCACCCCAAAATTTTCCCAAGGGGGGGCTAAAGAATACAGCATGCATTACCTCTTTTAAAGCGCTGAGTCGCTGGAACAAAAAAATGGGTGTTGGGATCCCCAGTTCCCCCTTTTTTTAGTTTTTGCCCCCGCTCCTTGGGGGCAGATGCCTCTTTTTCCCCCTGGGGGCCCAAAGGGCCCCCGGGGGCCCCCATGGGAACAAACATATAATGATGGGGGAAGGGTTTTCCATATTTTCCGACTTTTTGGGCTCCCCGAAGGGGGAGCGCCCCCCCTTTCCCCCCCGGGGGTATTTGGGGAAAAGGGGACCCCCCCAAAGGGAGAGACATGTGTAGCCCCCCAACCCCCTGTTTCCCCTCTGCCCCGGCAAAGGGGGGATCCATCTGGACGCTTTTGGTTCCCCCTCAGATCTGCATAGTTGGGGTGGTTCCCTTACCCCTGGGCACCCGGGCCCCTTTTTAAACCCTCTTGATAATGTTATTAACCTCTTCATGTCTTGCAATTTTTCCCCCCCCGGTTTGACACACAAGACCATTGGCCCGAATCGGTCTGCTGCTTCACTGCCACAAATACCCCCCGTGTTCGGCGAGAATAGGGGCGGGGAAGTCAAGGGGGAACACCAATGCAGATGGTCTGTGGGTCCCGGGGGGTTTGCCAAGGGGGGGGGGGTTGGGAAAAAGCCAAAAAAAATCCCCGCATGAGGGGGTCTCACTGCAAGGAGGCGGGGGTCTATCCTTCCCCGACACACTCTGAAGCATTGCTGAGGGGGGTATTCTCTCAATTGGGCCATCCCAGTCGACTGTTTTTAGTTGTTGGGGGGGCAGGCCTTTCAAGGCCCCCCTTTGGGGTTTTCCCAGTCCTGGCTCCATCAACAACTTTTTTGGGCATGTATATATATATATATATATATATATATATATATATATATATATATATATATATATATATATATATATATATATATATATACACATATACATATATGCAAAACAACACTATGAAAAATAGTGAAATTCCAAGCGCTTTCGTGACTTCTCACATAATCAGGGAACTATAAAATAAAACATCAACAAGAAGGCATATAAAGGGCAAGACAACTCCTCACAATCATGTCACCATAACAAAGACCGCACCTCACAGTCGCGTGACAGGACCCGACTCTGTGACCCACACCTGATACTCCAACAAAGCATTAAGATTTTTTATTTGTCTAATGTATCATTAAATTCTTCCCAAATTTCATTAATTGTAAATGAATCCAATTTATATAAACCAAAAGAAACTGCTTTTTATGAAACATGATTTTATTATATTCCTCTCAACCATGGACTTGCTTGATACAACTTTCTCAGAATTTTGAAAATCAATTGGATGGTTAAAATCTCTCACATGAATAAATAGAGCATTAGAATCTTGTCCAGTTCTAATGCTATATTTATGTTGTTTTAATCTTAGTTCAAGACTTTTACCAGTTTGACCATAATAAACTTTATCGCATATTTTACAAGGAATCGTATAGACACATCCGTCAGCATTTTGGGGGGAATTTTTTATCGAAAGTCTTTTTACTGTATCAAGATTTTTATATACAACTTTGATATTAAAATTCTTAAGAAAGGAAGGCATATCAACCAAGTTTTCATGGTAAGGGAGAACCAACATATTTTTGGTTGAATAAGGTTGGTTGTCCCTTTTTGGATTGTAAAATGTATTCCTAGCTATTTTAAATGATTTATCAATTACGTTTCTTGGGTATTTTAGATCATTAGCTATTTCATAAATTTTGGAGAATTCATCTATGAACTCTGGACTACAAATACGTAAAGCTCTCAAAAACATTGATGAGAAAACCGACACTTTAACTCTATCTTGATGTGAAGAATAATAGTATACATAGGAACAATTATTTGTAGGTTTTCTGTAAATTTTAAATTTAAAATAATTATATATATATATATATATATATATATATATATATATATATATATATATATATATATATATATATATATATATATATATATATATATATATATGGTCTTCGTGTATAGTTTCACCTCTGAGCTGCAGTGGTGAATATTTCATAAGTGTAAAGTTGATCTAATTGCTCCCTGGTCTTCTTTGGTGTTTCTTGGGCAACTTTCAATTTTGAGGCATAAAAGCTGAGATACTTATGCATGTCTGGAAGCCACTAAAAACTTCAAGTCCCTCATAATGAGGAGGAGGAGGTGGAGGTGGAGGAGGAGGTGGAGGTGGAGGTGGAGGAGAAGGAGAAGGGGGAGGAAGAAGAAGAGGGTAGAAGTCCCACTGAGCCGAAAACTTCTCTTGTTGTGGGTGATTGACTGTAAACACGACACAAGGATCATTTTTTTGGAGTGCACACAGATGCTTGAAGGAACAAACAGAGGCAGACACAAAGAAGAAAATACATTCACCATCATTCGCTCTTTAGCTGTGTCTCCAGAACCTCATAAATATCGCAGATACTCTACTTCCTACTAACTTGTGTTCGGTAATAGATCCAGATAATTATATAATAATATGAGTGTTTTTGATAGAAACTCATTAATGAAAAAGAATTATAACTGTATGAGTGAGAGAACATATCCTCTTTATCTTACCATACCACGGGTGGGGTTCGAACCCGCGGTCAGAGAACATATCCTCTTTATCTTCAGTGAGCAGAGACGACTTAATCCAGATTATTATCATAGTCAAAACTAAGAGCTAAACCCACCAGGGTCATTAAGCTTAATACTTCTAGAGCACAATAAATAACTAAAACAAGTCAGTCAGTTACTCAGTTAATAAACTATAAAACAGATCGCCATACACAAATATGGCAACTTTTACCGTATAAATTAAACCTAACTATTCATTCGCGACAAAGATACCAAGTTACCAACTTAAGGGAGAAACTTACCTGGAAATTAGTTAGAAATTCATATATAAACTTTTTCCATGAGTTTAAAACTTTTTTTTTTGTAATTTGTTGAACTTATGACTTGATGTTAAGGAACAATGAAGTTATAGAGTGTTGTTATTGTGGTTCTTCTCACTTTACTTGTAACTCCCAGAACCACCTCCTGTACGACCCACAACTGTGTGAGCTGAACCACCTCCTGTACGACCCACAACTGTGTGAGCTGAACCACCTCCTGTACGACCCACAACTGTGAGGGCTGATATGTATACACATGCTGCCTTCCTGTGTTCACTTAGAGTAAATAGATACCAGGAGTTAGGGTTTTTACACCTGCATAAAATACCGCCAGGTTGATGACTAAGACACATGTACAACAGTTTAGTATCTTTATTGACGAAACGTTTCGCCCACACAGTAAACTTCTTCAGTCAAATACAGAGGCAGCAGGTGTAACCTGTTTAACTACCAGTAAATAGGTACCTTTGTATTAATCGATTCCTGTGGATGGTAACCAGGGGCTTGGTAATATACAATACATAAATAGGCTTGACCTTTAAAATGAACCTACAATATGAAATTCGTAAAATATAAAAATATTTTACGAAGTACAATCGCCATCATTTTTTTTCTCACGTAAAAACTGTGTTCGACATTGTCCTCTACAGATGTCTCATTATTTTCTGTTATTTAGCAAAACTTGATAGAGCAGCAGTGTTACAACTCTGTTCTGTGATACAACAGTTACATCGTGGCAACAATAGCTAAGCTGTATTTCAGTGCCATATTTCATCATACAGGATGTATTACATATACAGTGTTGAAATCCTTCAGCTTGTGTTGGGAGACTGCAGTAGGGCGATGAGGATATCGTCAGGTATTCTATTAAAGGTCCAGTAACTACAGCAGCTTCTGATATATGACTTCAGCGCCATCTATTGATCGTGGCTGGAGTCGCAGTGCTGCAGCTGGAGTGCCACATGCCACTGTGTCGTTACCTCAAGTGTCGCAGTCGTGATTAGTTAGTAACCTTTGTTAGCTTGTTGCTTGCTTAGGTTTGAATGCTATCGAACTGCTTGTAAGTCATAAGGCTCATGACTCACCTGCACTAGAGGGATTAAAGTAAACTGTGTACATGACTCTCGCTCTACATATGTGAGTCTATGTACACAAATTTAGTTCGGCTTATATACAAAGATACAAACACTTCTTTGTGTAAATACATAATTGTTCACTGTACTAACCGTTCACTATAATCTTTGCTTACAGTAGTGACTGTTTGCAGTAAGTTGTTCACTGTAATGGTAGTTCACCGTAGTAATTGTCCGCCGTAGTTGTAGTACACTGTAGTGGTAATTCTCTGTAGTGGATATTTACTGTAGTATTTCACTGTAGCGGTTATACCCAGTAGTGATCAATATGTGCCCTCACTACAGGGGTTCTGCTACTAAAGTGGCCTTGCTAAACTCTTGCGAACCTGCTTATTATAGTACTTCTCTATAATACAGACTCACTATAGCGGTCCTGCTCTGTATAATAAGAGGGAAGACAAGGGAGAAAATATCTTAAGGAATAATAAAAAGAAAGTGGATTCCAGCAGGCGTTTCTTTATGGGATTAGGCTGAGGGGCCAGTGTGAGTGATGCATCCTGAGTGAGGGTTACTGGGGAAGGGTTAGGGTGGATGAGGGTTGCTATGGGTCGGTGAGGGTGACTTTGGGTGGACAGGGTGATTTGGGTGGAGAGGGAGCTTGGCTGTGGTTGGGAGGTATTGTGGTTGCCTGTGGGAGACTGTGGGTAAGTTGGCAGTGGGGTGAGGATAATAATATCGGTGGGAGGGTGTGTGGGTCTGAAGATAGGAATAACTTTATGGCTAAGATGGTCCACCACCAGGCCGCTTCTCCATGAAATATTGCGTATTCACTTCTGGATTTTTCCCCTCGCATCTCAAGACGAGTGGATCACGTTATGGAGTTTGGATCACTTCGCATTTAGTCTGGCTAGCATAATAGGGAGTTTGGATCGCAAAACGGGTACTCGGGTTCACATGGTACAAAGTGTGGCTTGCATAACAGGGAGGATCACTGGGCTTTCGTATATTGTTGGAGAGAAAGATTTAACGTTGAGTGGCAAATGCTGGAAAAAAAATTTAAATTACGAATGGATATATGCACACAACCAAGGTAAGTGATGCTGAATTAGTATAAACCAAACACTTCATACCTCTCTCTCTCTCTCTCTCTCTCTCGTTCTATCTATCTATTAGTAGACAGTATGACTAATAGTAGTTTTAGAAGTAGTAGCAGTAGTAGATGCAGTAGCAGTAGTGGTAGTAGCATCAATAGTATCTATCCAAAATAACTAATTTCTATTATCTCCTCGGCATCTACACGAGACCGGTCTTTCCCCTTCATCTACCAATTATGTTAATTTATTCGACTTATCCTGTTTATATGTTAAGGGTCCCAGCACTCCTCGCTTTGCTATGTGGCGTTTCTGTTTAATATTCAGCTTATGCATAATGCTAATGTATCAGTATCAACTGGTCGTGCTTGACTGTGCCCTTACATAACTATGGACAGTAAGACTGACAGCAGTCTAATCTACGAAAGACCATCTTCAGTCTGACTACTAAGTCAGAACAGGAAGCTGGTGATCGTTGTTCAGTGTTCTGGTGAATAAAAAACATGAGCAACACGTAGGTATTTTTATCGCCGAAACGTTTCGCCTGCACAGTCCTCTTCATTGGAATACAGTCTGATATAACACTGTTGAGAGTAGAAGTAATTTTGAGGTGATCAGTCCCTCAGGCCCTGACATGAGGGGGTCAGGTACTCAGCCTAAAGTAAATGCCTACTGCCAGATCTGCTCCATTGTCTGCCATAGTGCCATTTATTACTACATTCACATGTATTGGTAGACACGACCGTTAATAGAAGCGCACACAAACAATTGCTTAGTGTCGCTCCTTTGCTAGAATACCAACGACACTATTAACGGGCATCATATGATAAGGATCCAGGTCAGGTGATTTTTCCCCTGACGATTGCAACAGCAACACCAAAAACACAGTCTATCATAACCTGTGATTCGTTTTGTAAATTTACACCTGTCGAGCGGTATTGAAACCTGGAGAAAAACAACTGTAATTCTCGAAATCTTAGCGAAAAATACTTCACTGTGTGGAAGTATAACATGGTCTTGTGGGAGTGATGTAACTCATGGAGAGGCTTATTATCATATTGGTTGCCTAGAGCTTCACCTGATTTTTTCTTAGGCTGATTTTAAACGAACACTGTGCTCTAGTCGTGCTCAGACAATGTAGACGGTAGGGGCCAACATTGGCCATGCAGCACACAGTCTTTCATTCCGACTTTCTGGTCTGCCTGTCTGGTTTGCCTCTTGGCCTTCCATCCTCGCCTTCCTTCCTGGTTTGACTTCGTGTCTTGCCTCCCCGTCCTCACCTCTTTAATTACATTCCTCGAGCTTCAAGTTTAGAGTTTCTGCCAAATGTTAAAGTAACATTTACACTTCTTAGTTGATGACAAACTTTAGAAAATGTCATGACTCAAGAAACGTAAAAGATTTCCCAACCTAAATATTTTTTTGGAATTGCCGGTGTGGAAACAGTACACATCAATTCAGCTACAAACTATGATATCTTTAGACACTTCTAAACACTGTCACTGTAATGACGGTTGTCACTGAGCCTCCAGTGATGGATGGTTGTCACTGAGCCTCCAGTGAAGGATGGTTGTCACTGAGCCTCCAGTGAAGGATGGTTGTCAGTGAGCCTCCAGTGAAGGATGGTTGTCAGTGAGCTCCAGTGAAGGATGGTTGTCAGTGAGCCTCCAGTGAAGGATGGATGTCACTGAGCCTCCAGTGAAGGATGGTTGTCACTGAGCCTCCAGTGAAGGATGGTTGTCACTGAGCCTCCAGTGAAGGATGGTTGTCAGTGAGCCTCCAGTGAAGGATGGTTGTCAGTGAGCCTCCAGTGAAGGATGGATGTCACTGAGCCTCCAGTGAAGGATGGTTGTCACTGAGCCTCCAGTGAAGGATGGTTGTCACTGAGCCTCCAGTGAAGGATGGTTGTCACTGAGCCTCCAGTGAAGGATGGTTGTCACTGAGCCTCCAGTGAAGGATGGTTGTCACTGAGCCTCCAGTGAAGGATGGTTGTCACTGAGCCTCCAGTGAAGGATGGTTGTCACTGAGCCTCCAGTGAAGGATGGTTGTCACTGAGCCTCCAGTGAAGGATGGTTGTCACTGAGCCTCCAGTGAAGGATGGTTGTCACTGAGCCTCCAGTGAAGGATGGTTGTAAGATGCTTGTTATTGGTTCGTACATCTTGATGCTACAATCTACTCTCTCAGACAATGCCAGTACATTTATAGATTATATTATTGTATTATTGCTCTTCTTGCCATATAAGACAAGCGAAAATTTGTGTGTGCAATAATTTCGCAAAAATCATTCTGAACCTAACGAAAAAAATATTTCATTGTGTTTGTTTATTATTAATTATTGTAAACATATCTAAAATATATTTAGTTGGGTTAAGAGCTAAATTAAATTGCGCTTGTTATAATAAGGTTAGGTGCAAAATCATAAATTTTACATTAACATAAATGAAAAAATATATCTTTAAACGTATAAGAGATTTTTTTAGAAAGGACTTGATTTTAAATGAGTTCTTGCTAATATATATATATATATATATATATATATATATATATATATATATATATATATATATATATATATATATATATGTCATAACCGATTAGGTAAAACTGGTCAATTAGCAAGAACTCATCTAAAATTAAGTCCTTTCTAAAATTTTCTCTTATACGTTTAAAGATATATTTTTTCATTTATGTTAATGTAAGAATTTATAATTTTGTACCAAGAGAAACTTTGAAAACCTACCTAACCTTATTACAACAAGCGGAATTTAATTTAGCCTAACCCAACTAAATATATTTTAGATACGCTAACATTAATTTAATAATAAACAAACACAATGAAATATATTTTTCGTTATGTTCAGAATGATTTTAAGGAAATTATTGCATACTACAAAATTTCACTTGTCTTATATGGCAAGGTGACGTTGCTATTTAAGCCAAAATCGCAAGTTTTACTTAATCGGCAGACATTATATATATATATATATATATATATATATATATATATATATATATATATATATATATATATATATATATATATATATATATAAATTAAGACCTTTTAAAAATTTGTCTTACACGTTTAAAGATATATTTTTTCATTTAGGTTAATGTAAAATTAATAATTTTGTCCCAAAAGAACCTTAGGAAACTTACCTAACTCTATTATAACAAGCGAAATTTAATTTAACCAAATCCAGCTAAATATATTTTAGATAAGTTTACAATAATTTAATAATGAACAAACACATTGAAATATTTTCTTTCGTTAGGTTCAGAATAATTTTTCGAAATTATTGCATACACAAATTCTCGCTTGCCTTATTCGGCAAGAAGACCGTTGTCATTTAAGCCAAAATAGCAAGTTTTACCTATTTGGAACATATATATATATATATATATATATATATATATATATATATATATATATATATATATATATATATATATATATATATATATATATATATATATATATTTTTTTTTTTTTTAAATAAAAGGATGGGGTCCACCTCTAGTGCAAATTGTGGGACCTATAGCCTCGGAGAAGTGGATAAAAAGGCTTCAAGGAAGAATATTTGGATTTCTTTCTGAAGCCATTTGAATATTCCACTTCTCCTACCACCCCATCCTATATACACACATACATGCATATAAATGCTTTATTAATAGACAGAATACATTTATAGAAAACACAAACATGAATACAATGGTACATTATGTCAAAGATTATGAATCTCCTCCAGTTCCTCCGAAGCCGGACGCGAGCCAAGTATGCAGCATGCGTTTCTCTGATGGCCACGCTGAGACGCTGGAACATGAACGTGGCTGCCCTTGGGTCCCTGGTGGTGTCGATGAGTCTGGAACCCAGTTCTTTAAGGGGGAAAAGTGTTGCATTTTTCCCCAATTCTGGTCTCTGATCCCCCTGGGACAAATTTATACTGTTGGCTTATGTCCCTGTACTTGCCGATCTTGGACTCCTCTCTGTGGTCCCGCTCCTCCCTGTCGCCCGACACTGTGATGGATGTAGGTGTCAGCCAGTGTCGACACACAGGTATAATCCCATGCTAAGAGCTTGCCATTCTTCCAAGGATAGATGGTGATCCCGTCGGGGCGGTTTGCTGGGTTGTGGGCGTTGTTGGCTGCTAGTGATCGAGGCTCTCTCTCTCGGCTGGGCATCCAGCTGTAGCAAGGAGTTCTCTTTATGATGTCGTTGACCTCATTGTGTCTTGCATGCCAGCCCTTTGGTTTTAGAACAGTTAAGGTGTAGACCATATTGGTGGAAGCGTAATGCTGCAAATACGTATATTCCGTGTGACTAGGGGCAGCAAGGCGCAGAGCCTGCAATACGAAGGGTCTTAGGGTCAGGCGTGTTCCCATGGCCGAAATGGGAACTGTTTGGAGAAGTCCCCAGGTGATGTGCACTCACAGCTAGGAGACAGGCAGTCTCCCTGTCTGATAATGGCGGCCCTGAGCATATTGGCAAGTATTTTTTCAGCGAGGGGGCCCCAATATATATATATATATTTTAAAATTTTAATATATATATATATATATATATATATATATATAAAAATTAATTTTAAAAAAAAAAATTTCTATTTGTATCCATGTTCTTTTTTATTAATTTTAATTCTGTTGATAAATGTTTCTTCCTCTAATTTTTTTTCCCCTAATTTCATTTATAGTAAGTGAAACATGGGTTTTTTTTAAAAGGGGGCACATTTTCCCTTTTTTTTTATAAAATGTTCTTTTTTCCGAAAAAACCCTTTTTTTCCAAATTTAAAATATTGTTTTTTTTTTTTTTTTCGAAAGGGAAGTCCAGGCCCTTTTTTTTTAATTCCGGGATGACTTAAATCTTTAAAATTTTTTTCCCGGGGTTTTCCCCATTTTGAGGTGGGGAAAAAAGGGAAAGGCCCCCAAAACAAAAGGTTTTTTGGCCCCAAAAAGGGCCCCAAATAAAAAAACAGGGCCCCGGGGAAAAAACCCCCCCAACACAGGTCTGAAAACCCCCCCCAATTTTACACAGGTCTGAAAACCCCCATACACAGGTCTGAAAAAGCCCCATAAAAGGTCTGGCAAAGCCCCATACACGGGGAGCAAAGCCCCATACACAGGTCTGAGCAAAGCCCCATACACAGGTCTAAAAAGGGCCCCATACACAGGTCTGACCCAAACCCCCAACACAGGTCTGAGAAAAGCCCCATACACAGGGGGGGAGCAAAGTCCTTACAAAACCTTTTTGCAAATGTTGAACTTTGGGGGGATACATCCCTTTTTTTTCAGGGATTAAAAAAGACTTAGCAAGGTCAAATAATTAGTGCCCCCACTGTAGGTCCCTTTAACCCATGTCCGAGTGCTAAAAAAATGAAATTAGAAGGGGGGAAACTTTTTTTCCCCCTTTTAAAATTTTCCCGTAAGATAAAAGGCAGGCATTCATGGGTAAGCAAACAGGGGGTTTTAAAAATTCAGAGTTTATTAAAAAAATACGCAGGAGATAAAAAATTTTGGGGTTTTCAGGGCCCCAGTTTGTTGTGCTGGTATTTATAATAAGTGAAATATGGGTAAAATGAAGAAAAAAAAAGCATTTAGGGGAAAAAGGGATAAATGAGCAGCCAGGCTGTGGTTCGTAGTTGGACTGGGGGCCGGGGAAAAAGCCGGGGGTTTATCGGGCCCCCTCCACTTTGGGGGCCTTATACTGCCCCGGGGCCCTGGGGGGTTGGCCCCCCCGGGAAATCTCTCCCGGTAAACTTTTCAGGTAATAATGTTTTTGGGGGTAAGTAAATATGGATGGAAATATCCGTAAGTTCTTTAAAATTTTTTTTTTTTTCCCCTTTTTGGGGTTTTTTATTTATTAGTCATGTCCGTAAATTAATCAAAAAGGGGTTAAAAAAATTAAGATAGGTTAACAAGTCCGTAGAGTTTCCAGTATTAAAATGACATATAGCTGCATCACCAATTTAATTGTTATTTATTTTGTATAACTGGGGGGGAATTTTGTGCATCGTGACCCCAAGACAATTTTTAAATTGCCTTACCCCAAAAGTTACCTTTTTTAAAGAAAAGGGAAAATTTGTGATGAAAAAATTTTTTGCCAAAAAAATTTTTAACATAACGAAAAAAAAATATTTCTTTTTGGGGTTTTTTTTTTTAAAAAATTTTTTAAAGTATCTAAAAAAATTTAGGGGAGGCAAAAATTTAAAGGTTTTTTGAAAAGGTTGGAGGTTTTAAAAGTTTTTTTTAAAAAAAATTTTAAAATTTTTTTCATTAACAAAAAAAAAAAAAAATATATCTTTTTAAAGAAATTAAAAAATTTTTTTTTCCCCTTTTGTTTTAAAGGGGGCCCCTTTTTTAAAGGAAAAAGAAAGAGCCTTTAAAAACCCCCCTTAAAATTTCAACAAGCGAATTTTTTAACCCCAAACCCCAAATAAATATATTTTAGGTACGTTTTTAATTTTAATAAAAAAAACAATAAAAATTTTTTTTTTTATGTTCAAAGTTTTTGGGAAATTTTTCATAAAAATTTCCCCCTTTTCTTTAAAAGGGGAACGTTGCTATTTAACCCCAAAAATGGTTTTTTTTAATGGAAAATATATATATATATATATATATATATATATATATATATATATATATATATATATATATATATAAGGTAGGGTTGGTAGACAGCAACCCCCCAGGAGGTACCCCCGTCCCCCCAAAAAAAGGGGTTTTTGAAAATGTTTAATTTTTTTCATGATGGTGGGATTTCTGGTGTCTTTTCTGTCTCATAAACACTACACTACACATGCATGAAACATATATATACTAACCCCCCATTTTACTTCATTTTACTTCCTATTTTTATTCTTGTTTATTTCGCTTATCTCCATGGGGAAGTGGAACAAAATTTCCCTTCCTCCGTGTTTGCGTGTCGTAAGAAGCGACTAAACCCCGGGGAGAAATTTAGTCCCCCTTCCCGTAAAAAATTACAAAAACAAGATTAGATTCAAAATGTGCGGGATGTAGTGGGATGATAAAAAAGAGATGATTGTTAATGTTATGAATGAAAAGAAGTTGGATATCCTGGCCCTAAGGGGAAAAAAAGCCCCCGGGGGTAGGCGAGTTTCAGTGGGGAGAAATAAATGGGATTATGGGGAGTATCTGAGGGGTTTAGAGCTAAGGAAGAGGAGCAATAATGTTAAGGATCTTTTGGAGAGAGAGGGGGAACAAAAAGGGAAAAATTTAAAGGATTGGTGGGACTAAAATATGGGTCGGATGCAAAACGGGGTCTAATAAGGGCGTATGCACCTGGAGAAGAGAGGAGGTAGAGGAGAGAGAGAGTTTTTGGGGAGTTTTTAAGGAGTTTTAGGAACTTTTGAGCCAAGGGAGGGGTAACTTAGGGGACCCAAACCCCCAAAGTAGGAGAAGGTTTAGAGGGGGTTTTAGGTAATTTTGGGGGATCAGGTGAAATGAAAAGGGGAATTTGACTGAATTTTTGTAAGAAAGGTTTTTGGGTTTAAAGGAAACACATATTTTAAGTAAAAAGAGGATAAATAAGTATACAAGATATGATGTGGGGCGTAATGACAGTAGTTTTTTGGGACTACAATTGGTAGAAAAAAAGACTGTTGAGATTTTGATGTACATGTTTATAGAGGGGCCACAGATGTATCAGATCACTTTTAAGTTGTAGCTACGGGAGAGTAAAAGGTAGATGGGATACAAGGAGAAGGGGAAACAGCAAGTAAGAGAGGAGTGAAGATTTAAAAACCAAAGGAGGCTTTTAAATAAGATAAAACAACTGTTGGAGGGGTGGGCCCAGTGAGAGTTTGGCAGGGGGTAGAAAAGGGGAATAAGTTTAAGAATATAGTGTTAGAGTGTTCAGCAGAAGTTTGTGGTTAAGGGGAAAATGGGTGTGGGAGGGGAAGAGCGATTGGTGGACTGGGGGAAAAGAGAGTAGTGAGAGAGAAAAAATTAGCATATGAGAAAGGGTTTTTACAAAGTAGAAGTGATTTAAAGGGGGGAGGAGTATTAGGGGGGAAAAAGAGAGGTTAAGAAAGTGTTGAAGAATGAAAAAAAAGACAAATGAGAGGGTGGGGAGATGTTATCAACAAATTTTTTTTAAAAAAGAAAAAATTTTGGGGTGAGATTAATAAATTGGGGAAAGCCTAGGGGAAAAAATAAAAATCTGTGTTAAAAAAAGGAGGAGAGATATTAAATTTGGGGAGTTAGAGGTATCAAAAATGGAGGAATATTTTTTAGGAATTGTTAAATGTTGATGAAGATAGGGGAAGGATTTTTAAAAGGGGAAGAAGGAATAACATCTTTTAGGAGTGAGGAAGAACCAGTTGTGAGTGTGTGGGAAGTTCGGGGGCAGTGGAGAATGAAAGGGGAAAGCAGCTGGGTTGATAAAAAAGAAATGTTAAAAGCAGGTGGGGAATATTTTAGAGTGGTTAGTGTTTTTATTTAATAAATGTATGGAAGAGGGTAAGGTACCTAGGATTGGGAAAATGCATAGTTCCTTTTTTAAGAGGCAAAAGGGGGAAAAAAAAGAGTGTAAAAATTATAGGGGGAAAAAGTCTGTTGAGTATACCTGGGAAAGGTTGGGAGAGTTATTATTGAAAGAATTAAGAGAAAGACAGAGAGCAGGATAGCAGATGAACAAAGGGGGCTTTAGGGAAGGGAAAACCAAGTGTTTGCAGGAAACATATAGGGGACAATATTTTGGGTAAGGGAAAGAGGGTTTGTGGCATTTATGGTTTTAAAAAAGGCCCTGATAGGGGGGATAGGGGAAACAATTGGGAGATGTTGCACATGTATGGAATAGGGGGGTGGTTACTGAAAGCAGTGAAGAGTTTTAAGAGGATAGTGGGGGGCTCAGGGAAAAGTATGTAGAGGGAAATTATTTCCCCGTAAAAGAGGGGCCCTTTGACAGGATGGGGATGTCACCATGGTTGTTCAATATATTTATAGATGGAGTTGAAGAGAAGTGAATGTCGGGGGTTTTCAAGAGGTGGGGTTAAAAGAAAAGAAAACTAACACAAAGTGGTTTTCACAGTTGCCCGGGGGATGACATTTTGCCCTTTTTGGGGATTCCAAGAGAAGGATAGTTGGTGGATGAATTTTGGGGTGTAAAAGAAGGAAAATTTAAAATAAGGAAAGAGAAGATGATGAGGGTAAAAAAAAATAGATAAGAAGATTGGGTATCAGATTGGAGGGAGAGAGTATGGAGGAGGGGAAAGTGTTAGATATTTGGGAGCGGATGTGCCAGCAAGGGTGGGTATAAAGAAGGATGATGAATCATAGGGAAAAGAGGGGGGAAAAAAAAAAAGGGGGTGACTGAGGAACCTTTTGGAGACAGAAATTATCCATGAAAGCCCAAAAAGGGGAATGTATGAGAGTATAGTTATACCAACACTCTTGTATGGGGTGTGAGACATGGGCGGAATGTTGCAACAAGGAGAAGGGGAGGCAGTGGAGATGTCATGTCCCGGGGGTCAATGTGGGTGAATATAATGCAGAGAATCCAGTTTGGGGATTAGGGGGAGGTGGAGATTACCAAAAAATTATCCAGGGGGAGCTTTAGGAGGGGGTTTTTGAGATGGTTTTTGGGAAAATACAGAGGGGTGCAAAAGAATGACTTCGAGAGTGTATAAATCTGTAAAGGGAAAAAGGGGGGTTTTTTTAAAAAGGTTGGGGATGGGGGGAAATTTGGGTTTTGGGGTGCGAGGATTGGGCTTCCAGCAAGCAGTGGATTTTATTTGATAGGGGGAATGGAGACAAATGGTTTTTAGGATAATTTCTCCCTCCTTTTAATATCAATCTTTCTCACCTTTTTTTTTGTTACCCTCATCACCTTTCTTTCCTATTTTTCACTTTTTTTTTCGTTTTTTACACCCCCCCCAAACATCCACCAACCTCTGAACTTTCAGACTCTCCCAAATGACATTGTCATAAAGAGCAACTGTGACAACTCCCCCTTTTGTGTTAGATTTTTATCAAAACCCCCCCACCCCTTTCCAACCCCCCCATTCATTTTTAAAACCCCTCTATAAATATATTGAACAACCAGGGGACATCACAATCCTTCTAAGGCCCTCTTTTTCTGAAATACCCTCTCCCTCAACTCAAAAAAGGCCCCCTTCCTCATAAAAACTCTTCACTGCTTTCAGTAACTTACATCCTATTCCACCTACCTGCAACATCTGCCACATTGCCCCCTATCCACTCTGTCATATGCCTTTTTCCAAATCCATTAATGCCACAAAACCTCTTTACCCTAAATACTGTTCACCTATATGTTTCACTGCAAACACTTGGTCTACACACCCCTACCCTTCCTAAAGCCCCCTTGTTCATCTGCTATCCTACTCTCCGTCTTACTCTTAATTTTTCAATAATAACTCTACCATACACTTTACCAGGTATACTCAACAGACTTATTCCCTATAATTTCTGCACTCTCTTTGTCCTTTGCCTTTATACAAACGAACTATGCATGCTTCTGCCAGTCCCTAGCACCAACCTCTCCAAAACTATATCCCCACCTGCTTTTAACATTTCTATCCTTATCCCATCAATCCTAGCTGCCTTACCTCCTTTCATTCTACCCACTGCCTCACGAACTTCCCCACACTCACAACTGGCTCTTCCACACTCCTACAAGATGTTATTCCTCCTGCCCTATACACGGAATCACAGCTTCCTGTCTTCATCAACATTTAACAATTTCTCAAAATATTCCCTCCATCTTCCCGATACCTCTAACTCTCCATTTAATAACTCTCCTCTCCTATTTTTAACTGTCAAATCCATTTGTTCTCTAGGCTTCCTCAACTTATTAATCTCACTCCAAAACTTTTTCTTATTTTCATCAAATTTGTTGATAACATCTCACCCACTTCTCTCATTTGCTCTCTTTTTACATTGCTTCACCACTCTCTTAACCTCTCTTTCTCTCCATATGCTCTTCCCTCCTTGCATCACTTCTACTTTGTAAAAACTTGTCATATGCTAACTTTTTCTCCTACTATCTCTTTACATCATGATTCCACCAATCGCTCTTTTCCTTTCGCACCCACTTTCCTGTAAACACGATGTTCTGCTGAACACTCTAATACTACATTCTTAAACCTACCCCATCCATCTTCGACCCCGTTGCCTACACTCACTAGCCCATCTATCCTCACCGGGAGACCTGGAGAGAATTTAAGGGTCCAATAGTTGTTTATATTTTATTTCTAACTGCCTCCTCTTTAGTTTATAAACCTTCACCTCTCTCTTACTTGCTTTTTTTTTTTTCCTTGTATCCCATCTACCATTTACTCTCACTGTAGCTACAACTAAAAAGTATCTGATAATCTGTAGCCCTCATAAACATGTACACCTGAAGTCTACTCAACAGTTTTAATCTACCAATACGTAGTCCAACAAATTATGTCATTAATTCTCATCATACCTTATATACTTATTTATCCTTTTTTCTTAAAATATATATTACCTATACCAAACCCCCTTTCTATACAAAGTTCAATCAAAGGGCCCCCATTATCATTTACACCTGGCACCCAAACTTACCTACTACACCTTCTCTGCATGTTTCCCCCACTTTAGCATTTAGGCCCCCTACCACAATTATTTCCCCATTTGCTTCAAATTTCCTATCATTCGCTTAACATCTCCCAAAACTCCCCTCTCTCTACCTCTCTTTTTCCAGATGCATACACGCTTAATATGACCTAGTTTTTGCATCCGACCCTTATTTTAATCCACATAATCCTTGAATTTATATATTTATTTTCCCCTCTTCCTTCCATAACTGATCCTTCAACATTATTGCTACCCTTTCCCTTAGCTCTAACTCTCTAGATACTCCTGACTTCCATTCATTCTCCCCAATGAAACTTCCCCCCTTCACTTTGTTTCCTTGGGATCACACCAACTTTTTTTCATTCATAACATTAGCAATCATCTTTTAACCCACATCATCCACGCACATTCAAGATCCCAGTTTTAAAGTTTTTTTTTCTCTTTTTAAAAGAATACGGGAAGGGGTTACTACCCATTGCCCCCGGCATCTTAGTCCCTCTACGACACGCAGGGTGGGGGAAAGATTCTTTCCACTTCCCCATGGAGAAAAAGGGAAATAAAGAAGAACAAATTTTAAAGAAAAAAAAAAACCCTAGATGTGTGTGTGTGTGTGTGTGTGTGTGTGTGTGTGTGTTTTTTTATGTGTGTGGGTGTGTGTGTGTGTGTGTGTGTGTGTGTGTGTGTGTGTGTGTGTGTGTGTGTGTTTGATGTTCTTTCCCTTTGTAGTGTGACCCAAGTGAAAGTAAAGTACAAGAAATACCTGTTATCCGGGTGTTTGTTTTTTAACAAACCGGCCGCACCCCCACCGAGGCAGGGGGGCCCCCGAGGCAGGGTGGCCCACCAGGCAGGGTGGCCCCCCGGGCGGGGGGGCCCCACCGGGGCAGGGGGGCCCCACGGGGCGGGTGGCCCCCCGAGGGGGGTGGCCCCGGGCGGGGTGGCCCACCGAGGCGGGGGGCCCACGAGGCGGGGGGGCCCCCGGGCAGGGTGGCCCACCGAGGCGGGGTGGCACAGATCAAAAAAAAAATTTTCTCTTTGAAACTTTGTAATGTATAAAATGTTAAAACCCCTTTTGCCCCCTGCTTTTTAGCCCCTTTTACGACACGCATGGCTTAGGGGGAAGAATTCTGCCACTTTCCCATGTTGATAAAAATAAACAAGAACAAGAACTAGTAAAAAATATAAAAAAACCCAGGGGGGTGTGTATAAAAGTTATGCTTGTACATGCAGGGAGTGTTACAAGCATATATTTTTAATTATATATATATATATATTTTGTGTGTGTGTGTTGTGTTGTGTGTGTTTTTTACGGGGGGTATGCTATTCAACAGTTTATATAAGAATTTTTAAAACGAAGGGAATTGACCCCTCTGCTCCTGTTTGCTGCTCAACAAGACAAAGCTAGGATGAACTACAGTATTTTTATTTTTTTGTTAATTTATTTTTTTTTTTCATATTAACGATATTCTTTTTTCGGGGTTTAAGAGTCGGGGCCCCTAATATGGGGATAAAAAAATTTAAAAAAAAATTTTTTGGAATTTAAATTTTTTTTCCAAAAATAGTGCATAATTCTGGCTCATGTTGATGTAATCAGCTTCTCATCTTTTTTTAAGTATTTTTTTCCCCTGATGTTTTTTTCTTTTTTTTTCCCCAATCAAGGCCTTTGAAAATTGTATTTTTTTTTTTGTTTTACTTAAAAAAAAATTTTTGATGATTGTTTATTCAAAAAATAACTGGTAACTCCTGTGAGAACTAAGGGCAGAGTGAGAGATGGTTCATGGCAGGGGCTGTAAACAAATGTTGGTGTGCAACACGGTCAAATTTTCCCATTTCCATAGATTTTACATTAAAAAAATTTTAAAAAAACAGAAATAAGTTATTGACATTTTTTACACTTATTTGAAAGGGTATTTAAAGGTGAAATTTTTTCGGATGTTATTGAGGAATGATGGTTCTATTAAAACCCAGTATTATTTTAGATATGCCCACTTTTTTGTTTTATTGTTTTTTTCCCCCAAAATTCCCTTAAAAAATAAACAAAAATTTAAATTTTTTTTTAATAAATCTATTAAATTTTATCAAAACCTCTGAAAATATTATCTAACTCTTTATCTTTCATTGTTACTGAACTTTTATGTTTTCCTAAGGGGAGGGTTTAAACCCAAAAACCCTCTTTTAAAATTTTGCAAATCTTGCAATTTTGAACAAAAAGTCAATTCACAAAAATTGGTGAAGATAAAAAAATCTGGTTAAATCAAGTATCAATGTTCATTGAAATTAAACCCAAAAACAAAAATGATTAAATGCTTCCACCCCCCCCCTTAAAAAGACATTTATCACTTGTTTGCAATTTTATATTATTTTTTTTCATTGTTAAGTGGTTGTATTTGAGGGTCTGGGACGGATTATCCTATAAGAACAAATAAAGTTTTTTAAAATTGTTTTTATAGCATATCCACTTACTATAATATATATATATATATATATATATATATATATATATATATATATATATATATATATTATATTTTTATTGTAAACTTTTTAAATAGGTTAAAATTAAATTTCTTGTTATAAAAATGTTTGTTAAGTTTCGGGTTTTTTTGGAAAAAAAATTTTTAAATTTTTAATTAACATAAATAAAAAAATATATCTTCAAGGTATAAGAAAAATTTTGAAAAAAACTTAATTTTAAATGAGTTCTTTCTAATTGACCAATTTCCTATTCAAACGACAATATGTATATATATATAATACTAATATTTTAAATTAAATTTGAAGAGTTCACTAAAATTATTTTAAAACCCTTTTGAACCCAAACTAATTTTGATATTTCATTTTAACCAACGAACATAAATTTTATCTTCCATGACTAGTAGTCCCCATCCCGTTCTTTCAAAGTAATTTTTATCATTATTTTTCTTAAATACAAAACCGTAGCTAAAATTTTTTTTTTTTTTTAAAGCCTGACAGTAAACAGGTTTTTTTAAGCCTGGGAGTAAACGGTTTTTTTAAAGCCTGTTAGTAAACATGTTTTTATAATCCCCGGGTAAAAAGGTTTTTTTAATGCCCTTTAGTAAACATGTTTTTATAATGCCTGGCAGTAAACAGGTTTTTTTAATACCTGTTAGTAAACAGGTTTTTTTAATGCCTGGCAGTAAAAAGGGTTTTTATAATGC
>WNWK01034073.1:0-20676 GCA_009830355.1 Cherax destructor | reverse complement strand
CGTTGTACATTATTAAGAAACAAATCATAAACGCAGATCCCATCGTAATCGTTAGCTAGATTACCCCAGTCGAGATTAGACAGGTGTTCCCTAAGTCCAATATAATCGGCAGAACGAAAATCAGGAACTTTTACCGTATTATCCCTATTCTCGTACTCCCATGTAATATTAAAAGTAATGGATTTGTGATCACTAGCTCCAAGCTCTTCAGTGATCTCCAGATTATTTACAAGAGTTTCTTTATTTGACAAGACTAGGTCGAGCAAATTATTACCTCTGGTAGGCTCCGTCACACACTGCTTCAGAAAACAGTCCTGAACTACTTCCATAAAGTCACTGGACTCCAGATTACCGGTCAAAGAAGTCCAGTCAATATGACTAAAGTTAAAATCCCCTACTAACACTACGTTATTGTGCCTAGAAGCCCTAACAATTTCGTCCCAAAGAAGTCTCCTCTATCGTGATCCAAGCCTGGAGGTCGGTATATTACACCTAGAATCAGTTTTTCTTGACCTTCTAGAAACTCTACCCAAACAGATTCTGTTAATGATCCATCTATTTTTATGCCTGTTTTTATGCAGCAATTTATATTTTCTCGTACATACAATGCAACTCCACCCCCTTTCCCATTATATCTATCTACATGGAACAACTTAAACCCCTGAATATGACACTCAGCAATCATATCCCGACTCTTGGTATTATACCATGTTTCAGTTATTGCAATGACATCAAAGTTCCCAGCACATGCTACCAAACGTAATTCGTTAATTTTATTTCTGGCGCTTCGACAGTTAGTATAAAATACATTGATATGTATCTTCTTGTGAACCTTTTTCAGCTTTTGTTTTACACAATTTCTGTTACTATCATTATCCTGTGTCACTCGATTACTGTTATTGTTATGATTTATGATATCAAAGCCTGAATCAATATTTTGGCCCTCATTATTTACCATTCCTAAACCCATACCTCTAACTAATCCTAGTTTAAAGCCCTAACAACATCCTCAACTGAGCTAGAGAGAAATTCTACACCTGCCCTGGATAAGTGAACCCCATCCCTGGCATACATGTCATTTCGGCCATAGAAGTGGTCCCAGTTGTCAATGAATGGGACTGCATTATCCTTACAGTGTTTGTCCAGCCAGCAATTTATACCAATCGCTCTGGACAGCCATTCATTTCCCAACACACCTTCTTGGCAAATGCCACATATAACAGGGCTCCCTCCCTTCTTCCTAATGATGTCTATTGCTGCCTTATACCTACTAACTAAATCCTCACTTCTACGCTTGGGATACATCATTGCCTCCAGCACTGAGGCAGATAATAGGATTGATCCCATTACCATGCATGATGTTGTCAAGTCGGCTAACAATGTCTTCCATCCCAGCCCCAGGAAAGCAAACCCTCTGTCTCCTACTCCTATCTTTCAAGCAGAAGGCCCTATCCATATATCTAACTTGGCTATCCCCAACAACAACAATGTTTTTACCTTCCTTGGTACAGTTCGTCGTGACGTTCCCAGTAGTCGACTCACATTCGTCTGGAAGCACAGAAAAGGAGTTCGAAGTTTCCACAGCAGTCTCTTTCTTCTTCGTCGTTACTACCTCTCCATTCGTCTTCTTGATCTTCAACTTCGTCCCATGCTGTCCGGCCACTGCCCAGGTTACCTTCTTGACCTGAGGACTCACAACAGGAGGACTACTACGAATCCTCTTGTTTTCCTCCGTCAATCGCCGTATCTCAAGCTTCGCTACCCTCAATTCCTCCTTAAGCTGCTGGTAAAGTTGCTCAATAGGGGGCATCTTGATTCAGTCCACAGGGAGTACACTAGACACGTCTTCACTGAGCTAAGAACAGGTCACCACTGAGCTAAGAGAACAGGTCACCTTGTAGTTGTCTCCTAAGACATACTTGACTTACAGAGAAAGAATTTTAACCCACTCCGCCATGGGAAGTATAAAGGAAACACTAGAAAAAATTACAATGATTAGAAAGTTTATAAAATTTACTTATCTTATATGCACATTGGGACAGAAAGAAGAAACAAGCAATTCATTAATTATCCATCAAAACTGGGCGAGACATCTCCCTCAAAGTGACTAAACTGGGCGAGACACCTCCCTCAAAGTGACTAAACTGGGCGAGACATCTCCCTCAAAGTGACTAAACTGGGCGAGACATCTCCCTCAAAGTGACTAAACTGTAGCCAGATTGTGGGGACGATCGACGGTGTTCTTTGGTATTTAAACTAAATGTCCTGATTAATATAAAAAAAGATACCCTTCAGCCGAGAACATAGACAGCATGCCCATGCATGCCCATGCATGACAGATACAGGGATGGGGGACAGATGAGAGAGGTCCTTCTGGTATTCAAACTTAGCTTCAGATCTCGAGACTGAAGAAAAGAAATAAAGTTATACCTCAGCTGTTTACTTTAAGAACACTCGCAAACATCTGAGCTGATACAGATTCCGTAAAATGATAACCTTTCATACGTTTTATATGGTAGAATAAGTAAGTTTTTTAATGTAACATCATCTGTTATCAAAAAAAATTAGGTGTAATGAGCTTGCCACATGGAGGCCAGTGGTTCGTCTTTAAGTGGACCATGTCCATGTGTCCAGGAGTCCATCTGTGTCCCCTCAGATATTCTCCCTTCCCCACTTCCCCAACCACTTCAACAACCAGTATCCCCCTCATCTTTCCCAGGACCATGTGTCTAGGAGTCCATCTGTGTCCACTTATTATCCCTTCTCCACTTCCCCAAGGTCTGCCTCAACAACCCACGCCATCTTTCCCAGGTTCATGTGTCCAGGAGTCAATCTGTGTCCCCTCAGATATTATCCCTTCCCCACTTCCCCAAGGTCTGCCTCAACAACCAGTACGCCCCCCCCCCACCACGCCATCTTTCCCAGGTTCATGTGTCCAGGAGTCAATCTGTGTCCCCTCAGATATCCTCCCTTCCCCACTTCCCCAAGGTCTGCCTCAACAACTAGTACCTCCTTCCCCCCCCCCCGCCATCTTTCCCAGGTCCATGTGTCCATCTGTCCACCTTCAGATATTCTCCCTTTCCCACTTCCCCAAAGTATCCTCGCCTTTCCCAGGTTCATGTGTCCAGGAATCCATCCGTGGGCCCCCGGATGTCTCCCCTTCCCATGAAGTTCTGGAAATTTTTCTCGATATTTTTGATGCCTCACCCAGTCCCACCCCAGGTCCGTGGTTCCAAGTGTTCATCCATACACATTTCACCACTTCTCTGAGGTCAGCAGTCCCACCCCAGGTCCGTGGTTCTAAGTGTTCATCCATACACCCTTCACCACTTCCCTGAGGTCAGCAGTCCCACCCCAGGTCTGTGGTTCCAAGTGTTCATCCATACACCCTTCACCACTTCCCTGAGGTCAGCAGTCCCACCCCAGGTCTGTGGTTCCAAGTGTTCATCTATACACCCTTCACCACTTCCCTGAGGTCAGCAGTCCCACCCCATGTCTGTGGTTCCAAGTGTTCATCCATACACCCTTCACCACTTTCCTGAGGTCAGCAGTCCCACCCCAGGTCCGTGGTTCCAAGTGTTCATCCATACACCCTTCACCACGTCCCTGAGGTCAGCAGTTTTAGCCACCCTTGAAGCACTGTCCATATATGATATTACTACACAAGTGTATTAATATCAGTATACGAAGGTAGATGTTATTACAGAGGAGGACACGCAGAAAATTTTGCGCTCTGTAATAACATCCACCTGGACAGACCCGAACGTCGACTACCAGAGACAAGAGAGATCTCTATCCCAGTTAGCCCACCAAGGAGTGGCCACTCGATGATAATCTGGAACATATATTTATATTTAATATTGTTCCTATGTCAATTATTAACTTGTTTAATTATTTAGCTGCGTAAGTGTATTTGTGAACTTTTTATGTGCACTGATTAGTGTCAGTGTGTGAATCATTGTGTTCCCTTCATGGTAACTGTAATTAATTGTTATCAGTTACCTGTTTTTTCTTATTAGTGATCTTTTTTTATTTGTATGATACGCAAAGGTTCACAAGAGCGCTCTCTTCTATACACTCAGTTCTGTATTTCCACATACACATCCTACACACACATCACTCACACAGACTCACGAATAAAGCAACACACATACAATCCTCTGTATCAAACATACACATACATTTATTCAACAATACATATAATCCTATCCTTTCAGTCTTACTAGTATGTAAACACAAATACACACGCATCCACACCTCACACTTCTACCTCTACTCACACACATATCCATGTACACATAAATATGTACATCACTTGTACAAACACCGACACTACTTCAGGACACAGTGACGGGTCACCACACACCTTCAGCAGACGTTGACGGGTCACCACAAACCTTCAGGAGACAGTGACGGGTCACCACACACCTTCAGCAGACAGTGACGGGTCACCACACACCTTCAGCAGACAGTGACGGGTCATCATCTGGAAAAGACTTGTGTCAGGACGTAGTTCCTGGTGAATATATTATCACCATTATTATCAACATTTTGTGTTTCCCTGTGACAGTTTATGATCCAAGTTCCACTCAAAACTCCTCATAAATCTCGGTCTCTTATTTGAGGGTTTTTATATATGTATATATAATTTTTAAATGTGTACATGTATTTATGAATATTTAAACATGTGTATACATGTTGTGATGATAGAGTGGAACACCACTCACTCAAGTCTGAACATCACACCGGACTGAAGGGAATGTATACATGTGGATATGCTTATATATGCATAAGTGGCTATCACCACCAAGAGAAAGATTAATGTTCACTATGAAGAATGAACACATACACGAACAACATTAATGTTCACTATGATGAATGAACATATACAAGAACAACCTTAATGTTCACTATGATAAATGAACATATACAAAAACAACATTAATGTTCACTATGATTAATGAACATAACTAAGAACAACACTTGTGTTTCCTTTTACATTAATAATGAGTGTTGTACATGAACAACATTGACATGAACAACACTGACATGGATAAAACTGACATGAACAACACTGACATGAACAACACTGACATGAACAACAGTGACATGAACAACAGTGACATGAACAACACTGACATGAACAACACTGACATGAACAACACTGACATGGACAACATTGACATGAACAACACTGACATGAACAACACTGACATGAACAACACTGACAGGAACAACACTGACATGAACAACACTGACATGAACAACAGTGACATGAACAACACTGACATGAACAACACTGACATGAACAACAGTGACATGAACAACAGTGACATGAACAACAGTGACATGAACAACAGTGACATGAACAACACTGACATGAACAACACTGACATGAACAACACTGACATGAACAACACTGACATGGAAAACATTGACATGAACAACACTGACATGAACAACACTGACGTGAGCAACACTGGTGAGTGATGACAAACAAGAACTCAGAAAAGACCATTAAGTTGTTATCTAATTACTTAATAAAATTATTTTTATAGTTGCTGATTCATAGCTCCTGGACCAGATTTTGATGATTTCTGGTCTACAAGGACTTATCATATCTATTCTAGAACCTGTGTATATTGACTTAGTACAGTCCACATACCACACTAAGACTGGAAAAGTAATTATATATTCTGATATGCAATAAGATCACTGTACACAGTGATATCACATTATGCATTACAACCTCTGTGGAAAATCAAGTGAGAAATCATGAATGCGCTTAGTAGTTCAAGATATTTTCAGTGTTTATTTTACATATTCTGATATGTTAGTAGAATAGTACAATAACAATAAAACATAACATAATATAACAAAACATAACGCAATATAACAAAACATAACATAACAAGACATAACATAATTTAACAAGAACTTACGTAATATAACAGCAATTTTAACATAATATATAAGAAAAAAACATCGAAAAAAAGAAGAGAAGAAAATTTGGTGGGCAGGTTGGATCACCGGGAGATAAAGTAGGTTTGGTCTTAACAATTTCCTCCCAGAGTAGTCTCCCTTGTTCCCTATCTAAGTTTGGAGGACAATATATCACGCCTAAAATCAATTTTTCGCACCTCTCTGAAAATTCTATCCAGACAGACTCTGTATGTATTATTTCAGACTTTATGCCCGTTTGTATGCAACAATTTAAATGATCACGGACATAGAGTGGCACCCCACCCCCCTTCCCGATACTTCTGTCTACTTGGAACAATTTAAAACCCTATATGTGACATTCAGCAGGCATGTCCCGATTTTTCATATTAAACCATGTCTCAGTTATTGCAAAACATCTATATTACCCGCACTAGCAAGTAATCTTAACTCGTCCATCTTATTCCTAGCACTACGACAATTGGTGTAATATACATTTAAAGACCCTTCTTTCACTTTACCCTTCCTGCTCATTTCTGTTTTTCCACTATACCTATTACTGTCCTTGTCATCTAGTGCCACTGGCATTCCAGTATCCACCTTATTCTGACTATTACTAGTTCTCCTAGAACTTATAATATTACAACACTGGGACTTCACTGTTTTCCCCCCAAAACCCATACCACTAACTATTTCTAATTTAAAGCCCTAACAGCTCCCTCCACTGCAGTTGCCAGTGCCCCCACCCCAGACCTGGATAAGTGAACCCCATCCCTGGCATACATGTCATTTCTGCCATAGGAGAGGTCCCAGTTGTCAATGAATGTTACTGCATTTTCCTTACAGTATTTGTCCAGCCAGCAATTGACACCAATTACCCTGGACAGCCATTCATTTCCAACTCCTCTCCTTGGCAAAATACCACATATGACAGGGTTATCACCCTTCTTCCTAATTATGTCTATTGCTGACCTAAACCTGCTAGTCAGGTCCTCTCTCCTACGTCTGCCAACATCGTTGCCTCCAGCACTGAGACAGATAATAGGATTGCTCCCATTACCTCTCATGATGTCGTCCAGACGGCTGGCAATATCCTCCATCCCAGCCCCAGGAAAGCAAACCCTCTGTCTCCTACTTCTATCCTTCAAACAGAAGGCCCTATCCATGTAAATAACCTGGCTGTCCCCAACAACAACAATGTTTTTACCTTCCTTGATGTCGTTCGTCGTGACGCTCCCAGAAGTCGACTCACATTCATCGGGTAGCACGGAGAATGGGTTCAATGTTTCCACAACATTCTCCTGGATCTTCGTTGTTTCTACCTCTCCACTCGTCCTCTTGATCCTTAACTTTGTCCCATGCATTCCAGCCACTGTCCAGGTTCCTTTCTTGACTTGAGGATTCACAACAGGAGAATTACTACGAATCCTCTTGTTTTCCTCAGTCAGTCGCTGTATCTCAAGCTTAGCTACCCTCAGTTCTTCCTTTAGCTGCTGGTTGAGTAGCTCAAGAGAGGACATCTTCAGATTCACAGAGAGCACACAAGACACGTCTTCACTACTTCTTCAGATTCACAGAGAGCACACTACTTCTTCACTACTTCCTCTTTCACAAACTCTGCTTCCTCTTTCACAAAGACTACTTCCTCTTTCACAAAGACTACTTCCTCTTTCACAAAAACTACTTCCTCTTTCACAAAGACTACTTCCTCTTTCACACACACTACTTCCTCTTTCACACATACTACTTCCTCTTTCACAAACTCTGCTTCCTCTTTCACGAAGACTACTTCCTCTTTCACAAAGACTACTTCCTCTTTCACAAAGACTATTTCCTCTTTTACAAAGACTACTTCTCTCTTTCACACACACTACTTCCTCTTTCACAAACTCTGCTTCTTCTTTCACAAAGAATACTTCCTCTTTCACAAACTCTGCTTCCTCTTTCACAAAGACTACTTCCTCTTTCACAAAGACTACTTCCTCTTTCACACACACTACTTCCTCTTTCACACATACTACTTCCTCTTTCACAAACTCTGCTTCCTCTTTCACGAAGACTACTTCCTCTTTCACAAAGACTACTTCCTCTTTCACAAAGACTATTTCCTCTTTTACAAAGACTACTTCTTCTTTCACACACACTACTTCCTCTTTCACAAACTCTGCTTCTTCTTTCACAAAGAATACTTCCTCTTTCACAAACTCTGCTTCCTCTTTCACAAAGACTACTTCCTCTTTCACATAGACTACTTCCTGTTTCACACACACTACTTCCTCTTTCACAAACACTATTTCCTCTTTCACAAACTCTGCTTCCTCTTTCACAAAGACTACTTCCTCTTTCACAAAGACTACTTCCTGTTTCACACACACTACTTCCTCTTTCACACACACTACTTCCTCTTTCACAAACACCACTTCATCTTTCACAAACTCTGCTTCTTCTTTCACACACACTACTTCCTCTTTCACACACACTACTTCCTCTTTCACACACACTACTTCCTCTTTCACAAACACTACTTCCTCTTTCACAAACACTACTTCCTCTTTCACTAAGACTACTTCCTCTTTCACAAAACCTACTTCCTCTTTCACACACACTATTTCCTCTTTCACACACACTATTCCTCTTTCACACACACTACTTCCTCTTTCACAAACACTACTTCCTCTTTCACAAACACTATTTCCTCTTTCACAAAGACTACTTCCTATTTCACAAAGACTACTTCCTCTTTCACACACACTACTTCCTCTTGCACACACACTATTCCTCTTTCACACGCACTACTTCCTCTTTCACAAACTCTGCTTCTTCTTTCACAAAGACTACTTCCTCTTTCACACACACTACTTCCTCTTTCACACACACTACTTCCTCTTTCACACACACTACTTCGTATTTCACAAACACTACTTCCTCTTTCACAAACACTACTTCCTCTTTCACACACACTGCTTCCTCTTTCACAAACACTACTTCCTCTTTCACAAGCACTACTTCCTCTTTCACACACATTACTTCCTCTTTCACAAACTCTGCTTTTTTCACAAAGACTACTTCCTCTTTCACAAACACTACTTATTCTTTCACAAACACTACTTCCTCTTTCACTAACACTACATCCTCTTTCACACACACTACTTCCTCTTTCACAAACACTACTTCCTCTTTCACAAACACTACTTCCTCTTTAATAAACACTACTTTCTCTTTCACAAACACTACTTCCTCTTTCACAAACACTACTTCCTCTTTAAGAAACACTACTTTCTCTTTCACAAACACTACTTCCTCTTTCATACACACTACTTTATTTATCATATACACAGCTACACCAATAAAAAACTTTTTATCCTCTAAAATAGAGACAAAAGTAAACACTGGGTTGACAATGAGTGAGAGAAACACATCTCTGTCTAACCTTGACAAGACGGTAATGTTCGCCAGGTGAGAACACTTACGTTGTTTCTTTTTCATGTTTATTTTTCCCCTATAATCTGCCTTGTCCTTAATTACTATCGCGTTTGCTTTGTCTGCTTTCGTTAGGTGAAGTCTATGATCTTCCCTTAATTCATGGTATAACTTAAACAAATCTTTGAGTACAATTTTTTTGGACGCCTGAGAGATCTCCTGCTCTAGTTCCCAGTTCTTTTTTCTTTCCATATTTAAGTAATTGTAAATTATCTCTAATGAACATCATGTTATTCTCTATTACGCGCTGATATATAATCTTCAATTTTTCTGTCTTCCACTGAAGTGATGTTCATAGTTATTTTAGTGCCATTGTAATGGATGATGCAAATAAAAAAATAACATTGAAAAGTTTACAAGGAAACTAAGGATACTTGAGGAGGAAAATCAAGAAAAATATGAGAGTATGAATACATCTGTCAGCTTAAGTTATTAAAATATCTCACTAAATTATCCGGGGTGTCACACTAAGTTATCCGGGTGTCACACTAAGTTATCCAAGTGTCACACTAAGTGATCCGGGTGTCACACTAAGTTGTCCGGGTGTCACACTAAGTGATCCGGGTGTCATACTAAGCTAACAGGAAAAAACAGTTATTCTTAATTTAAGGTTGGGAAAGTGATCAGATTTCTTTGTTGTCAGATTTCTTTGAAAAAGCTTTATTTTATTCTGAAAACTAAAAACTGATTGGCTAAGTTCCGTAATAACTTTGTTCCTTCCTTGAAGTGCCAGATTTAAATACTGGAAGTGATGCATTACATCTGTAAATAACGTCAGATCCTGTACACATTCGTGATCTTCTTGTTGAGGCTATTTCATTTTCTTTATTGAAAACAATGATTGGTTCAACAAGAGCAAGACTGGTAATTGACAGTCATCTTACAATACAGTAGAATGAAAGGTCACTTGACTTTTCTTCAAGCTTCAGCTCCTCAACAAAATTTCTAAATTCACGGTGTGTTCTCGCACTTGTGTGTTCTCGCACTTGTGTGTTCTCGCACTTGTGTGTTCTCGCACTTGTGTGTTCTCGCACTTGTGTGTTCTCGCACTTGTGTGTTCTCGCACTTGTGTGTTCTCGCACTTGTGTGTTCTCGCACTTGTCACAATGAAATAAACAATTTTTAAAATGCAATTTGTGACATTGTTGAGCTTAAAGTGTTTACTTACTAAATGCTCAAGGTGGATGATACACTGGATACACAGACATTCAGGATAGTTGAGATCATGTGTCAATTGCCCAACTAGGCCAGTATTTTGATCTACCACAGCTGGTGATCCATCTGTTGCAATACAAACAAGTTTATGTAATGGTAGTTGAGCATTTAATAAAGCTTTGTTAAGTGCAATTTAGATGTTAATACCTTCCGTAGTTTCCTTTAAGCTTATCAGGTCTTAGAATTCTTCTTTTACATTTCCATCGTTTGTAACATAGCGAACAAATATAGCTGAGCGTTATGTTGAATGTGTGTAGATTCCTGCAGTGTTGTGCTGACAGCAACGCAGCTTTCAGATCACTCTCCACTTAACATACGATTGAAGAACTAAATTCGGAAATGAGTCTCTCAGTAATGCGGCTGGAGATAGGACTTTGTTCTATCAATCTCTATCAATCTCTGATTGATAGATCTACTTTATTTATCAATCTCTGATTGATAGATAAAGTACTGGTAGATTTTATGAATCCATGACGGGTAGATACAGTTCTGGTTGACATAATAAATCTTTGATAGATTGATAAGTCCTGGTGGACGAAACGCCTTGTCAGTAAATATCAGACTTCATTGTCTTATTGTCTTATTCACACATGTCGGTATATTTTACCACTTATATTGAACGTGTTGGTGTATGTGTAGGTTGCATATGTGGAGATACGTAAATGTGGTTGAAAACAAAGGGGTTGTGTATTCCTGTAGATCTTTGCATAAGATGAACATACAAACTATAAATAACAAAAAAGAAAACTGATTAACACATACAACTTTTTGCATGGAGGTAAACAAATAGATAAACACTCGGACACTAATCTACCTAGAATAAAAAATTCACAGACACACTTACTCAGTTATATAATTGAGAATAATGTACTTCTTATAAGTACATAAGGGAAGACATCAGGCGGTAGACTGATGGATTCCTGGATACATGAACCTGGGGAAAGTATGAATACTGGCAGTTGAGGCTGACCTTGGGTAAGTGGGGAAGGGGAGGCATCCAGCAACGGAAGGATGGATTCCTGGATACATGAACCTGGGACAGGCATGAATACCGCTGACTTTGGGGAAGTGGGGAAGGGAGTCTACCTAAGGTGACACCAAGTGGACTCCTGGAGACACTGATCCGGGGAAGGTACCGACCTAACTCGCTGACCTTAGGTAAGTGGGGAAGGGAAGACATCCGGGAGCGAACGAATGGATACATGAACTTGGGGAAGGTTGTTGCTGAATTTGACCTTTGGGACGTGGGGTTAGGGAGACATCCGGGAACGAACGGATGAATTCCTGGATACATGAACCTGGGGAAGGCAAGAATACAGGTTGGTGAGGCTGACCTTGGAAAAGTGAGGAAGAGGAAACTTTTGGAGGCAGACGGATGGATTCCTGGAAACATGAACCTGGGGAAGGCGAGTGGGAGTGGATCTTAAAGACAAACCACTGGCCTCCACGTGGCAAGGTCTGGTTACTCAGAGATAATTCTTAGGCTGACAGTGGTCGCAAATAATAATAATTTTATTTTTATTATTAATTATAATTAGTGATGTTTTAAACTGGAATAATGTTATGTAATATAAGTACATACACACACACACACACACACACACACACACAAACTTTCTCCCTCCCCCTCGCCCCCTTCCATGAATAACCCGCCCTACCACCCCTCCTCCTTATCCCTCTCCTGTCTCAATCCTTCTGACACTCTCCTCCCTCCCTCTGACACTCTCTGCCTCTCTCTCTATACAACTCTCTCTCTATACCACTCTCTCTCTACCTCTATCTCTCTGTCTCTCCCTACCTCCCTCTCCCTAAATCTCTCCCCCTCTCTCTCTCACTCCCTCTCTCACTCCCCCTCCCTTCCCCGCTTGATCTGCCCCCTACCACACTACCTCCAAACTAATTCCCCCCTCTCTCTCTCTCTCTCTCTCCCTCTCCCTCTATCCCTCCCTTCCCCGCTTGATCCGCCCCCTACCACACTACCTCCAAGTTATTCCCTCCTTCTCGCCCCCTCCTCTCTATCCCTCTATCTCACCACCCCTCCTCTCTATCCCTCTCTTCTCTCCCTCCTTCTGACACTCTCACTACATCCATAAGGGCACATCGTGGGAATATGGGCGTTTCAGGGAGAAGGATGCCAACAAGGGGTATGATGATTGCTCCGGGGAGGCCACAGTGGGAGGAGGAACTCAATAAAATGGAGAAGGAATGGGAGTGGAAGATATTGATGATAAGCGAGGGAATTGAGAGGAGGATAGCTGAGGAGAGCAGAAAATGGGAAATGCAAGTCAAAAAAGCAGAAGACAAGATCCAGATCTTGGAAGTGAAGCTGCAGATACTGACACAGAGTAGAGACACAAGTACTTGTTCAGAAACGGCAATTGGAGGGTGTGCATCAGACACAGTCAAAGGGAATGCGGAGAAAAGAGAAGAACTCTTGAATGCTCAAGCACTGTCAGACACACGTGGGGCCCGATACAAGAGGAGTAGGATACCAACACCAGTCAAAGGGAATGCGGAGAAAAAAGAACTCTTGTATGCTCAGGCACTGTCAGACACACGTGGGGCCCGAAACAAGATGAGTAGGATACTAACACCGCACGAGAGGGATATAGAAAAAGCAGCCAGGGACAAGAAGGGCACCACAGAAGCAACAAATGAGGGCGCAGAAACAACACATGAGAGGGTAGACAAAGCATAAGACACACTAAACGCAGAGACCCCAACAATATACAGCAGTGGACAGGGGCAAATGAGTAGGCCAGACACACAGAGGAACACAGGGCATACAACCATGGCAGAACCAGAAGATGCCAATGCATCTCTGACGAGGCAATGGGAGACACAGTGGGAGGAGGAAAGGGAGAAGTCGATCTTTATCTACGGCCTTAAGGATGGCGAAGGGGTCACCCATGACAGAAGAAAACAGGAGGAGAAAGAAATGATTAAAGGTATCATGCTAGCAACAGGGATAGACACGTCCCAGGTGACAAATTTTCGGAGAATCGGGTGGTACACAAGGGGAAGAAATCAGCCCCTCAAAGTAATCTTCAATGCAGAATCAGCCCGTACCGTGATCCTGCAAGAGAAAACATGGCTGAGGGCGACTCAGGAGAACCAGGATGTATACATAGATCGGGACAGAATGCAGGAAGAAAGGGAGGCCCAAAAGGAGAGGATAAAAAAGCGAAGAGAGGAGAGAGAGGAGGAGACAGCGATGTACAGAGGGCACCAGGCCCAAGCAGAAGGACAAACACACCCACCAGAAGCACTCACGGAGGGCCTCAAATCACAGCAACCCAACGGCAACCATATATTTTAACATCACACACACACATCATTTCCCCTGTCCCCACCCAAGCAACCCAAAACCCACCATCACAACTACCCCACCCCATCACAAACCCCACCCCATCAGTCCACACTCCAACCATAAAACCCCCCCACCCATGCAACAACCCCCTATGGGAACCCTGCTCACACCCCCCAACCCACCATGATCCCCCCAGGGCCACAGTATTGGAAACGAGGTTAAAGGTTTGGTACACAAATGCGGATGGAATCACGAATAAGTATGAAGAGTGGAATGAAAGAATAGGTGAAATGTCCCCAGACATCATAGCAGTCACAGAAACTAAAATAAATGAGACAATAATAGACACAATCTTCCCACAGGGATATCAGATCCTGAGGAAAGATAGAAGGAGCAGGCGGGGAGGAGGGGTCACACTGCTCGTAAGGAACCATTGGAGATTCCAGGAAATGGAAGGAATGGAGGTGTGTAGAGAAAGGGACTTTATAGTAGGTACCATCCAGTCTGGGGAGCATAACATAGTCATTGCAGTGATGTATAACCCACCACAGAACTGCAGGAGGCCAGGAGAGGAATATGACGAGAACAACAGAGCAATGGTGGACACCCTGGTGGAGGTGGCAAGAAAAGCGCACATGAGCAGAGCGAAGTTACTGGTCATTGGCGATTTCAACCACAGGGAGATCGACTGGGAGAACCAAGAACCACGTGGGGGTCCAGAAACTTGGAGAGCCAAGATGATGGACGTGGTACTAGAAATCCTGATGCACCAACATGTCAGGGACACGACCAGAGATCGAGGAGAGGACGAACCAGCAAGGCTGGACCTTGTATTCACCCTGAATAGCTCAGATATCGAGGACATAACACACGAGAGCTCCCTGGGAGTCAGCAACCATATGGTGCTGAGCTTTGAGTACATTGTAGAGCTACAGGTGAAGAGGGAAAACAGTGCTGAAAGAGACATACCAGACTTTAAAAGAGGGGATTACATGGGTATGAGGAATTTCCTGAAGGAGGTTCTGTGGGAAAGGGAAATGGAAGGACAGTCAGTAAATGAAATGATGGAATACATAGCGACAAAGTGCAAGGAGGCAGAGGAACGGTTTATACCCAAAAGAAAAAGATTAAATGGGAAGACCAGAAAAAGCCCGTGGTTTACCCAAAGGTGCAGGGAGGCGAAGGTTCAGAGTGCCAAAGAATGGAAAAGGTACAGAAGGCAAAGAACCCAAGTAAACAAGGAGATTAGTCGAAGACCTAGAAACGAGTATGCACAGGTACGGAGGGAGGCCCAGAAACAGTACGAAAATGACATAGCATCGAAAGTCAAGTCTGACCCGAAACTGATGTACAGTCACATCAGAAGGAAGACAACAGTCAAGGACCAGATGATAAGGCTGAGGATAGAAGATGGGGAACTCACAAGTAATGATCAAGCGGTATGTGAGGAGCTCAACTCGAGGTTTAAGGAAGTATTCACAGTGGAGGCTGGAAGGCAGCTGGGTAGACAGGACAGGGTGCATCACCAACAAGGGATGTATCAAGTGCTGGAGGGCATACACACATCTGTGGGGGAGGTGAAGCAGTTACTCACTGACCTTGATACCTCAAAGGCGATGGGTCCGGACAATATCTCCCTGTGGAACTTGCCATAATATTCAACACATCCCTTGAAACTGGGCAGCTACTTGAGATATGGAAAAAGGCCAACGTAGTCCCCGTCTTTAAAAAAGGAGACAGAAAAGAGGCACTAAACTATAGACAGGTGTCACATACGTGTATAGTGTGCAAAGTCTTGGAGAAAATCATCAGGAAAAGAATGGTGAAGCATCTGGAGCAGAACAGGATAATCAACGCCAGACAGCACGGATTCAGGGAAGGCAAATCCTGTGTAACAAACCTCCTAGAGTTCTATGATAAAGTAACAGAGGTAAGGCAAGAGAGAGAAGGGTGGGTTGACTGCATTTTCCTGAACTGCAGGAAGGCCTTCGACACAGTTCCTCATATGAGATTAGTAAAGAAGTTGGAAGACCAAGCGTGTATAACAGGAAGAGCACTGGAATGGATCAGGGAATATCTCACAGGGAGGCAACAACGGGTCATGGTGCGTGATGAGGTATCACAGTGGGCGCCGGTGACGAGCGGTGTACCGCAGGGGTCAGTCCTAGGACCAGTGCTATTCTTGGTATATGTGAATGACATGACGGACGGGATAGACTCAGAAGTGTCTCTCTTCGCAGATGATGTGAAATTAATGAGGAGAATCACAGCGGATGAAGACCAAGCAGGACTTCAAAGAGACCTGGACAAGCTTGACATCTGGTCTGGCAACTGGCTTCTCGAATTTAACCCCACCAAATGCAAAGTCATGAAGATCAGTGAAGGGCAAAGAAGACCGCTGACAGAGTACAGACTAGGTGGACATGTCAAGAAATTAGAGAAAGTGCAAAGGTTTGTGACAACGCTAGTTCCACAACTCAGGGGACTGCCCTATGAAGAAAGGTTGAGGGAAATAGGACTAACAACACTGGAGGACAGAAGGGTTAGAGGAGACATGATAACGACATACAAAATACTGCGGGGAATCGACAAGGTAGATAGTGACAGGATGTTCCAGAGAGGGAATACAGACACAAGGGGACACAACTGGAAGATGAAGACTCAGATGAGTCAAAGGGATGTTAGGAAGCAATTCTTCAGTCATAGAGTAATTAGGAAGAGGAATAGTCTAGCGAACGATATAGTGGAGGCGGGAACCATACCTAGTTTTAAGACAAGGTATGATAAAGCTCATGGAGCAGGGAGAGCAGAGACCCAGTAGCGGACAGCGAAGAATCGGGGCCAAGAGCTGAGTCTCGACCCCTGCAACCACAATTAGGTGAGTACACACTCCACACCACACCACACCATAAACAACAGGCTTAATATCAATCGACAAGTGCCTTTGCAAGCCTATACCAACACTCACAAAGAAGGTATACACACAAGCAGACACATACATAATTAAGCAGGCACACACTCAGACCCGCACACACGAGCAGTCACACACACACACACACACACACACACACACACACACACACACACACATTTCACACACACACACACACACACACACACACACACACATTTACACACATAAACACAAACACACACACACACGCCCCGGTGGCCTGGTGGCTAAAGCTCTCGCTTCACGCACGGAGGGCCCGGGTTCAATTCCCGGCAGGGCAGAAACATTTCGAAGTGTTTCGTTACACACACATACACACACACACACATACAACAGGCCTAGTGTCTAATCGACATGTGCCTAGGACAAAAATGGTAACTAACACAGCAAAGAGGCGGGGCCAATAGTTGTGATTCGACCCCTGCAACCACAAATAGGTGAGTACACACGCAAGCGAACACTCACTTATTCAGACACACACAAAACGCATGCCAAGTGTTTTTTGACAAGTTCCTTTGACTACTAGTGACTAACATTCACACATAAACAGATATACGCACAGACATACACAGTACTGCATGAAACATACGCACAAACTCAATCCTGCATGAAACGTGCACACACATTGCACATTCCAAGCCGAATGCAACATATACACATACACGTGTTCTCATATGCATATCTGGACGCTCTCAAACCATTGTTAAAATTAAATTAAGGAAATTATTGATGAAATATATGCTAATAGAATTATGAGGAAAAAGAAGATGGTGAATGTGTTAGAGATGTAAGAATGTGTTAGATATGTAAGAATGTGTTAGAGATGTAAGAATGTGTTAAAGATGTAAGAATGTGTTAAAGATGTAAGAATGTGTTAGAGATGTAAGAATGTGTTAAAGATGTAAGAATGTGTTAAAGATGTAAGAATGTGTTAGAGATGTAAGAATGTGTTAGAGATGTAAGAATGTGTTAAAGATGTAAGAATGTGTTAAAGATGTAAGAATGTGTTAGAGATGTAAGAATGTGTTAAAGATGTAAGAATGTGTTAAAGATGTAAGAATGTGTTAGAGATGTAAGAATGTGTTAAAGATGTAAGAATGTGTTAAAGATGTAATAATGTGTTAGAGATGTAAGAATGTGTTAAAGATGTAAGAATGTGTTAAAGATGTAAGAATGTGTTAGAGATGTAAGAATGTGTTAAAGATGTAAGAATGTGTTAAAGATGTAAGAATGTGTTAGAGATGTAAGAATGTGTTAGAGATGTAAGAATGTGTTAGAGATGTAAGAATGTGTTAAAGATGTAAGAATGTGTTAAAGATGTAAGAATGTGTTAGAGATGTAAGAATGTGTTAGAGATGTAAGAATGTGTTAGAGATGTAAGAATGTGTTAAAGATGTAAGAATGTGTTAGAGATGTAAGAATGTGTTAGAGATGTAAGAATGTGTTAGAGATGTAAGAATGTGTTAAAGATGTAAGAATGTGTTAGAGATGTAAGAATGTGTTAGAGATGTAAGAATGTGTTAGAGATGTAAGAATGTGGGAAGTCTGAGACAGTTTTAGATCAGACAATGAGGAAAATTTCATGAATTATCTTAAGAAAAGTAAAGAGTAGCCATAAATAATATACACGTCACAACATCACTTCTCTCACCTCCTCTATATTGACAGGGAAAACATTCACCATCACACACACCAAATAAAGCTTTCTGGGACGAATACAATATATACCATCTCAGGAGACGCCATTTCTTAGTTAAAAAATTTTTTATCCAGTATAAGTAATATCTCACACACACACAGCACACCATTCACAACAGCCTGTACAAACCCTCACAAAAAAGGTATACTCAAAAGTTAATACACTCAGAAGCAACTCAGGGCAACTACCTGAGGTTTGGAAGACAGCAAATGTAGTTCCAATTTTTAAAAAAGGAGACAGGAACGTAGCACTAAACTACAGACCAGTGTCACTGACATGTATTGTATGCAAGGTCATGGAGAAGATAGTCAGGAGAAGGGTGGTTGAGCACCTAGAAAGGAATGAGCTTATCAACGACGGCCAACACGGTTTCAGGGACGGGAAATCCTGTGTCACAAACCTACTGGAGTTCTACGACAGGGTGACAGCGATAAGGCAAGAGAGAGAGGGGTGGGTAGATTGCATATTCTTGGATTGTAAGAAGGCGTTTGACACAGTTCCACACAAGAGATTAGTGCAGAAGCTGGAGGACCAGGCAGGGGTAACAGGGAAGGCACTACATTGGATCAGGGAATACCTGTCAGGGAGACAGCAGCGAGTCATGGTACGTGGCGAGGTGTCAGAGTGGGCGCCGGTGACGAGCGGGGTTCCACAGGGGTCAGTCCTGGGACCAGTGCTGTTTCTGGTATTTGTGAACGACATGACGGAAGGAATAGACTCCGAAGTGTCCCTGTTTGCAGATGATGTGAAGTTGATGAGAAGAATTCAATCGGACGAGGACCAGGCAGAACTACAAAGGGATCTGGACAGCCTGCAAGCCTGGTCCAGCAACTGGCTCCTGGAGTTCAACCCCACCAAGTGCAAAGTCATGAAGATTGGGGAAGGGCAAAGAAGACCGCAGACGGAGTACAGCCTAGGGGGCCAGAGACTGCAAACCTCAATCAAGGAAAAGATCTTGGGGTGAGTATAACACCAGACACATCTCCTGAGGCGCACATCAACCAAATAACTGCTGCAGCATATGGGCGCCTAGCAAACCTAAGAACAGCATTCCGACATCTTAATAAAGAATCGTTCAGGACCCTGTACACTGTGTACGTTAGGCCCATATTGGAGTATGCAGCACCAGTTTGGAACCCACACCTAGCCAAGCATGTGAAGAAGCTCGAGAAAGTGCAAAGGTTTGCAACAAGACTAGTCCCGGAGCTAAGGGGTATGTCCTACGAGGGAGGTTAAGGGAAATGGACCTGACGACACTGGAGGACAGGAGAGATAGGGGAGACATGATAACAACATATAAGATACTGAGAGGAATTGACAAAGTGGACAGAGACAGAATGTTCCAGAGATGGGACACAACAACAAGGGGACACAGATGGAAGTTGAAGACTCAGATGAATCACAGAGATGTTAGGAAGTATTTCTTCAGTCACAGAGTTGTCGGGAAGTGGAATAGTTTAGGAAGCGATGTAGTGGAGGCAGGCTCTATACATAGCTTTAAGCAGAGGTATGATAAAGCTTATGGCGCAGGGAGAGTGACCCAGTAGCGGCCAGTGAAGAGGCGGGGCCAGGAGCTTTGACTCGACCCCTGCAACCACAACTAGGTGAGTACAACTAGGTGAGTACACACACACACACACACACACACACACACACAGAGGCGCGTTAGAGTGTAGTGGGACACAAGGCTCCGTGAATCTTAGTGTTTTTAGGTGGTACATTAGCTGCTAGAGAAGCCAGTGGTAGTGACAGGGTCAGTGAACAACCCTACAAGTGATAACCAAAGATATTAACTAAAAAAAATGCGAGAGAAAGCCTGAAATTACAAAAGAAAATTTGAAAGTGCCAAATCGTTTGAGGCCTAGCAGGCACTGTTGCCACACGGTACAAATATATATACGAAGTATAAAGCGAGTGACGAAAGGTAAAAGGTCAAGAGTTAGAGAGGTTGGTTAACAAGCAACATGTGGGGTAGTATACAGCGAGAGTGACCAAGTTAACAAGAAAACGAAGAAAAAAAAAACAAAAACAAAAATATATAACCAGGGAAGGTGGCAGGCAGTAGGCCTCCTCCAGGAA
>WNWK01034072.1:17500-20676 GCA_009830355.1 Cherax destructor | reverse complement strand
TGTGTGTGTGTGTGTGTGTGTGTGTGTGTGTGTGTGTGTGTGTGTGTGTGCGCCAGAGGCTGTGATCAGTGATTTAAAGCTGATGTTGGAGACTGAGGCAGCCTCTGGCTTTTCTCTCCCTCCCTCCCTCCATCTCCTTCTCTCCACCTTCCCCACTATCAACATCCACAAAAGAATCTTCCCCTAAAAAATAAATCTCCAAATACCATCGGGGTCGGAAGAGTGAAGTCGCCTTCACGTGTACAAACATCTGTACAAACATCTTAAGGCACTTAAAATGTAGCAAGTAATGTTTTAGCAGAGGCAACCCCAGGAGGCAGCTCAGACGAAAATTGACACACACACGAGCTATTAAATCACTGCACCAAATTCACCTTAAACCAGCAAACAGTGGAGCCAACAAGACTGGAAAATACACTGGACCTCATCTTCACTAATAACGACGATCTGATACGTAATATGACAGTATCAAAGACAATACACTCAGATCACAACATAATAGAGGTACAGACATGTTTGTACAGGGCTCCTGACCAGCAAAATGTGATCAGTCATGAGGGTGTCTTCACGAAATTCAATTTCAATAACAAAAACATACAATGGGAACAAGTCAAACATGTCCTAAATGAAACAAGCTGGGAAGATATTCTAAACAACACGGATCCGAACCTTTACCTAGAAAGATTTAACTCTGTGGCACTTTAGGTCTGCTCAAGACACATTCCATTAAGAAAAAGAAAGAGAAGATGTAACCTAGAAGGATGGAGACGCTCCCTATACAGACGAAGGCGAAGAATCACAGAGCTGCTGAGAGGGACCAATATATCTGAAATACGAAGGGAGGCACTGGCCAGAGAAACAGCAAATATCGAACTTAAGCTGATGGGATCATACAGGAGACAAGAATCCCAGGAAGAACTAAAAGCCATAAAGGAAATTGTAAGAAACCCAAAGTATTTCTTTTCTTATGCCAAATCATGGAACTCCATGTTCATCAAGAACTGCAAGAAGCCCCTATCACGTGCTTTTAACATCCTATGGAGAGGGAGCATGGACACTGGGGTCGTCCCGCAGTTACTAAAAACAACAGACATAGCCCACTCCACAAAGGGGGCAGTAAAGCAATAGCAAAGAACTACAGACCAATAGCGCTAACGTCCCATATCATAAAAATCTTTGAAAGGGTTCTAAGAAGCAAGATCGCCACTCATCTAGATAACCATCAATTACACAACCCAGGGCAGCATGGGTTTAGAGCAGGTCGCTCCTGTCTGTCCCAACTACTGGACCACTACGACAAGGTCCTGGATGCTCTAGAAGACAAACAGAATGCAGATGTTATATACACAGACTTTGCAAAAGCCTTTGACAAGTGTGACCATGGTGTAATAGCACACAAAATGCGTGATAAAGGAATAACAGGAAAAGTTGGTAGATGGATCTATAATTTCCTAACGAGTAGAACACAAAGAGTAGTTGTCAACAGAGTAAAGTCTGAGGCGGCTACAGTGAAAAGCTCTGTTCCACAAGGCACAGTACTCACTCCCATCCTGTTCCTCATCCTCATATCAGACATAGACAGGGATATAAGCCACAGTGTCCACCGTTGAAGACACTGCAAGACTCCAAGCAGACATAAACCAAATCTTTAAATGGGTTGCAGAAAACAATATGAAGTTCAATGATGAGAAATTTCAATTACTCAGATATGGAAAACGTGAGGAAATTAAAATCTCATCGGAGTACAAAACAAATTACAACCACACAATAGAGCGAAAAACTAATGTCAAAGACCTGGGAGTGATCATGTCAGAGGATCTCACCTTCAAGGACCATAACACCGTAACAATCGCATCTGCTAGAAAAATGACAGGATGGATAATGAGAACCTTCAAAACCAGGGATACCAAGCCCATGTTGACACTTTTCAGGTCGCTTGTTCTATCTAGGCTAGAATATTGCTGCACACTAACTGCACCTTTCAAGGCAGGTGAAATTGCCGACCTAGAAAATGTGCAGAGAACCTTCACCACACGCATAACTGCGATAAACCACCTCAATTACTGGGAACGCTTGAAGTTCCTAAACCTGTACTCCCTAGAACGCAGGCGGGAGAGATACATTATTATATACACGTGGAAAATTCTCGAGGGATTAGTACAAAACATGCACACGAGAGTCACTCCCAACGAAAGCAAAAGACTCGGCAGGCGATGTAACATCCCCCCAATGAAAACCAGGGGTGCCACTAGCACGTTGAGAGACAACATAATAAGTGTCAGGGTCCCAAGACTGTTCAACTGCCTCCCAGCATACATCAGAGGGACTACCAACAAACACATGGCTGTCTTCAAGCAGGCACTGGACAGGCACCTAAAGTCGGTACCTGACCAGCCAGGCTGTGGTTCGTACGTTAGACTGCGTGCAGCCAGCAGTAACAGCCTGGTTGATCAGGCTCTGGTCCAACATGAGGCCTGGTCACAGACTGGGCCGCAGAGGCGTTGACCCCTGAAACTCTCTCCAGGTAAACTCCTAGTAAACAAGATCCAGTCTTCAAGACCCCTGGTTGTCTTCAAGACCCCTAGTTGTCTTCAAGACCCCTGGTTGTCTTCAAGACTCCTTGTTGTCTTCAAGACCCCTGGTTGTCTTCAAGACCCCTGGTTGTCTTCAAGACCCCTGGTTGTCTTCAAGACCCCTGGTTGTCTTCAAGACCCCTGGTTGTCTTCAAGACCCCTGGTTGTCTTCAAGACCGCTGGTTGTCTTCAAGACTCCTGGTTGCCTTCAAGACCCCTAGTGGTCTCCAAGACCCCTGGTTGTCTTCAAGACTCCTGGTTGTCTTCAAGACCCCTGGTTGTCTTCATGACCCATGGTTGTCTTCAAGACCCCTGGTTGTCTTCAAGACCGCTGGTTGTCTTCAAGACCCCTTGTAGTCTTCAAGACCCCTGGTTGTCTTCAAGACTCCTGGTTGTCTTCAAGATCCCTGGTTGTCTTCAGGACTCCTGGTTGTCTTCAAGACCCCTGGTTGTCTTCAAGACCCCTGGTGGTCTTCAAGACTCCTGGTTGTCTTCAAGATCCCTGGTTGTCTTCAAGACTCCTGGTTGGCTTCAAGACCCCTGGTTGTCTTCAAGACTCCTGGTTGTCTTCAAGACCCCTGGTTGTCTTCAAGACCCCTGGTT
>WNWK01034072.1:0-10000 GCA_009830355.1 Cherax destructor | reverse complement strand
CTGAGAGGTGTATATATGAGTGTATACACACTGATAGGTGTATATCTGAGTGTATACACACTGAGAGGTGTATATCTGAGTGTATACACACTGAGAGGTGTATATCTGAGTGTTTATACACTGAGAGGTGTATATCTCAGTGTATGTACACTGAGAGGTGTATATCTCATTGGTACATCTCAGGGGTCTTGAAGATAAGCAGGGGTCTTGAAGAATGCCAGGGGTCTTGAAGACAACCTGGGGTCTTGAAGACAACCAGGGGTCTTTAAGACAACCAGGGGTCTTAAAGACTGCCAGGGGTCTATTGGTAATCCCCCTTATGTATGCTGGGAGGCAGTTGAACAGTCTTGGGCCCCTGACACTTATTGTGTTGTCTCTCAGTGTCCTCGTGGCACCCCTGCTTTTCATTGGGCAGTAATTTTCGTGTGCAAATTTGGTACTAATCCCTCTATGATTTTCCAAGTGTATATTATCATGTATCTCTCTCGCCTGCGTTCCAGGGAGTACAGGTCGAGGGACTTCAACTATCTCTGTCTGTATTCTCTGGCGGTGCTCTTTACCAGCCATCACAGCTCTCTTGCCTTGTCGGAATATGCAAATGAAGGTTGGTAGCCGGCTACCTGGGTGGTTGGCTAGCTCGCTGGCTGGCTGATTGACTGGCTGGATGGCTGGCTGGCAGGCTGGCTGACTGGCTGGCAGGCTGGCAGGCTGGCAGGCTGGCTGACAAGCTGGCTGGCAGGCTGGCAGGCTTGCTGGCAGACTGGCTGGCAGGCTGGCTGGCAGACTGGCTGGCAGGCTGGCTGGCAGGCTGGCTGACAGGCTGGCTGGCTGGCTGGTTGGCTGCACGATGGTTGGCAGGTTTCCAGGCTGGCTGGCAGGTTGGCTGGCTGAATGGCTGGCTGGCTGGCTGGCTGGCTGGCACGATGGTTGGCAGGTTTCCAGGCTGGCTGGCAGGTTGGCTGGCTGAATGGCTGGCTGGCTGGCTGGCACGATGGTTGGCAGGTTTCCAGGCTGGCTGGCTGGCTGGCTGGCTGACAGGCTGGCTGGCAGGCTGGATGCCACACATGATCAAGCTGAATTAGATATCGGCTTTAATATTAAGTGAGGTGGAGAGGGCAGCTTTAAGCTTTACTGCGTGGGCGGCAGGCAGGCAGGCAGGCAGGCAGGCAGGTAGGGCGGCAGGCAGGAAGGATGGTAGGCAGACAGGCAGGCAAGCATGAGAAGATATCTGGACCCACCACCTCCGGGGTACCTAATTCCCCTAGCAGTTTCTTCACCTCTTCTGGTGTGGACAGTGTGTCCAGCACTTGCTGGTGCACCATACTACCTGGGTTTGCTAGAAGCCTCTCTGTCTCCACTGTGAATACCTCCCTGAATAATGAGCTAAGCTCTTCATATACTTCCTGTGTTGTTCCCTGTGATCTTCCCTCCCTCCTTCCTCAGCCTAATTGCCCGATCCCTGACTAACGTGGAGGTATGACAACTCTGGGTCAGGTTTGGCTTCTGATGCTGTGTCATTGTCGTATTAACGCTGGGCTTCTCTCCTTTTCCAAGAATATTCATTTCTGGAACTTCGACTCAACTCCCTGTTTACCCGGATCCTTTCCAGGGTCACCTGCCTCCCACCATACATAAGGGGGATTGCCAGTAGGCCCCTGGTTGTCTTCAAAACCCCTGGATGTCTTCCAGACCCCTGGCTGTCTTCAAGACCCCTGGTTGTCTTCAAGACCCCTGGTTGTCTTCAAGAGGGAGCTGGACAGTCAGTACCTGACCAGCCGGGTTGTGGGTCCTACGTTGGTTTACGTGCGGCCAGCAGTAACAGCCTGGTTGATCAGGTACTGATTCACTACCAGGCCTGGTCACAGACCTAGCCGCGGGGGCGTCGACCCCCGAAATCCTCTCCAGGTATACTTTTTCCATGATCTATTACGCTTGGCTTGGGAGTCTCAACTCCTCCTGGCAAACCATGGGCTGACTCTGGTCTTCCTGGTGTACTCACCTATTTGTGGTTGCAGGGGTCGAATCACAGCTCCTGGTCACCCCTTGCTACTAACCTCTCCTCTGTCTCCCTGCACTCTGTGGGTCACTTATTCCATCATTTCATGCACCTCATGTAGCCACTGTCTCATACTGGTGGCCCGTAGCCTGGTGGGTAAAGCTCTCGCTTCACACAATGAGGGTCCGGTTTCGATTCCCGAAGGAGGGAACATTGGACGTGTTTCCTTACACCGGTTGTCTATGTTCACCTAGCAGTATGTGCCTGGATGTTAGTTACCTTACACCTACTGTCACTGTTCACCTAGCAGTAAGTAGGTACCTGGGTGTTAGTCACCTTACACCTGCTGTAAGTGTTCACCTAGCAGTAAGTAGGTACCTGGGTGTTAGTCACCTTACACCTGCTGTCAGTGTTCACCTAGCAGTAAGTAGGTACCTGGGTGTTAGTCACCTTACACCTGCTGTAAGTGTTCACCTAGCAGTAAGTAGGTACCTGGGTGTTAGTCACCTTACACCTGCTGTCAGTGTTCACCTAGCAGTAAGTAGGTACCTGGGTGTTAGTCACCTTACACCTGCTGTCAGTGTTCACCTAGCAGTAAGTAGGTACCTGGGTGTTAGTCACCTTACACCTGCTGTAAGTGTTCACCTAGCAGTAAGTAGGTACCTGGGTGTTAGTCACCTTACACCTGCTGTCAGTGTTCACCTAGCAGTAAAATAGGTACCTGGGTGTTAGTGGACTGGTGTAGGTGGCATATTGGGGATAAAACTGACATAATTTGTAGGAAATGCTCCATATAACAAGGGTCTTTCTGTATAGTAGTATGTCATAGGTGTCAGTTATGGTCTGTATAAGTTGTATCATGTACTGCTAGAAATATAGGTTATTATAGTATTAGTATTACTTGTGTAGTCGCCTTTTTGGAAGTTTGGCTTCTGTCGACCTTCTTGTTCTTCTTCTCCACTCTTAACTCTACTTTGTATTAGAAATTCAAGATCACGTGGTCACTAGTCTTCCCTCCCTCCCTCCCTCCAGTCTTCCCTCCCTCCCTCCCTCCAGTCTTCCCTCCCTCCCTCCCTCCAGTCTTCCCTCCCTCCCTCCAGTCTTCCTTCCCCTCCCTCCCTCCAGTCTTCTCTCCCTCCCTCCAGTCTTCCCTCCCTCCCTCCAGTCTTCTCTCCCTCCCTCCAGTCTTCCCTCCCTCCCTCCAGTCTTCCCTCCCTCCCTCCAGTCTTCCCTCCCTCCAGGCTTCCCTCCCTAGAGTCTTAATCCCTCCCTCCCTCCAGTCTTCCCTCCTCCCTCCAGTCTTCCCTCCTCCTCCTCCAGTCTTCCTCCTCCCTCCAGTCTTCCTTCCCCTCCCTCCAGTCTTCCCTCCCTCCCTCCCTCCAGTCTTCCCTCCCTCCCTCCAGTCTTCCCTCCCTCCCTCCAGTCTTCCCTCCTACCTCCCTCCAGTCTTCCCTCCACCCTCCAGTCTTCCCTCCCTACCTCCTCCAGTCTTCCCTCCCTCCTCCAGTCTTCCCTCCCTCCTCCAGTCTTCCCTCCCTACCTCCCTCCAGTCTTCCTCCTCCCTCCAGGCTTCCAAAATTGACAATCACTTTTCTGGTCACACCTTACCCAGCTTTTTCAATTTTCTCTCTCCTTCCTCCTCCTCTTATTCCTCTTTCTGTTCCTCTTATTCCTCTGCCTGTTCCTCTTATTCCTCTTCCTGTTCCTCTTATTCCTCTTCCTGTTCCTCTTATTCCTCTTTCTGTTCTTCTTATTCCTCTTCCTGTTCCTCTTATTCCTTTTTCTGTTCCTCTTATTCCTCTTTCTGTTCCTCTTATTCCTCTTCCTGTTCCTCTTATTCCTCTTTCTGTTCCTCTTATTTCTCTTTCTGTTCCTCTTATTCCTCTTCCTGTTCCTCTTATTCCTCTCGCTGTTCCTCTTATTCCTCTTTCTGTTCCTCTTATTCCTCTTCCTGTTCCTCTTATTCCTCTTCCTGTTCCTCTTATTCCTCTTCCTGTTCCTCTTATTCCTCTTTCTGCTCTTCTTATTCCTCTTCCTGTTCCTCTTATTCCTTTTTCTGTTCCTCTTATTCCTCTTTCTGTTCCTCTTATTCCTCTTCCTGTTCCTCTTATTCCTCTTTCTTTTCCTCTTATTCCTCTTTCTGTTCCTCTTATTTCTCTTTCTGTTCCTCTTATTCCTCTTCCTGTTCCTCTTATTCCTCTTCCTGGCTTAAGCCGTTGGAGATTTGGACCTGCCTCGCATGGGCCAGTAGGCCTGCTGCAGTGTTCCTTCTTTCTTATGTTCTTATGTTCTTATGTTCCTCTTTTCCTGTTCCTCTTATGAGCAAGGTCACATTTATGAAGGGAATACCCTTCATAAATGTGACCTTGCTCGCACTCCAACAGCATCTTAAATCATAAAAACCACTTGCCTCCACTCACTCCTGTCCAATATGCTTATACGCAAGCCTGTTGGATGTCTTAAGCCTCTGGCACATAAAACCTCCTTCACCCACTCCCTTCAGGACGATAAACCTCCCCTCCTCGCCTCCCCCCCCCCCCCGATGGACATACTCTCATCCTATTCTGCTCAATCCTCTCTAAATGTACAAACCATCTCAACAACACCTCCTCAGCCCTCTGGATAATACTTTTATTAACCCAGCACCTCCGCATATTTACACCAAACATTGCCCCTAGACACGACATCTCCACTGTCTCAAGCCTCCTCCTCGTTGCAACGTTATAAACCCATATTTCACACCCATATATGAGTGCTGGTACCACTGTCTCCAGCCTCCTCCTCGCTGCAACGTTATAAACCCATATTTCACATCCATACAACAGTGCTAGTACTGCTAAATAGTAAGTCCTCACTTAGATAGGTTCTTGGAGACTGCACCTTTGAGCGAAACGACTAATAACAAAACCAAACACCTCGCTGTCCATTGTCAAACCGTCCCTGTTCACCTATCAGTAAAATAGGTACCTAGGTGTTAGTGGACTGGTGTAGGTGGCATCCTGGGGATAAAACTGACCTAGTTTGTAGGAAATGCTCCACATAACAAGGGACTTTCTATATAGTAGTATGTCATAGGTATCAGCTATGGTCTGTATAAGTTGTATCATGTACTGTTAGAAATAGTTATTATATTATTATTAATTTTGTTGCTAAAGGTTTCTTGTGGCCAGAGACATGATGGGTGCACAGTGCACCTTTAGCAGGACTCGTTGCAACAGGGTTAAATCAAGGAATAAATGTCTGTAAAGTGAAAATTGCAAGAAACGCCGCCTGCCACTACACAGATCAACAACAGACAATAACAAATATGAATATTAAGACACAAGTGCAACAGTTGAGCATCTTTATTGATGAAACGTTTCGCCCACACAGTAGGCTTCTTCAGTCAAATACAAAGGTGGTCAGTCCCTCAGCCTGAAGGAGAGTTCAGCTCCATGTAGGTGGTCAATCCCTCAGCCTGAAGAAGAGTTCAGCTCCATGTAGGTGGTCAGTCCCTCAGCCTGGAGGAGAGTTCAGCTCCATGTAGGTGGTCAGTCCCTCAGCCTGGAGGAGAGTTCAGCTCCATGTAGGTGGTCAGTCCCTCAGCCTGAAGAAGAGTTCAGCTCCATGTAGGTGGTCAGTCCCTCAGCCTGGAGGAGAGTTTAGCTCAGCTCCATGTAGGTGGTCAGTCCCTCAGCCTGGAGGAGAGTTCAGCTCCATGTAGGTGGTCAGTCCCTCAGCCTGGAGGAGAGTTCAGCTCCATGTAGGTGGTCAGTCCCTCAGCCTGGAGGAGAGTTCAGCTCCATGTAGGTGGTCAGTCCCTCAGCCTGGAGGAGAGTTCAGCTCCATGTAGGTGGTCAGTCCCTCAGCCTGGAGAAGCGTTCAGCTCAATGTAGGTGGTCAGTCCCTCAGCCTGGAGAAGCGTTCAGCTCCATGTAGGTGGTCAGTCCCTCAGCCTGTAGAAGAGTTCAGCTCCATGGTCTGGAACAAGGTGGTCAGTGCCTCAGCCTGGAGAAGAGTTCAGCTCCATGGTCTGGACCAAGGTGGTCAGTGCCTCAGCCTGGAGAAGAGTTCAGCTCCATGGTCTGGAACAAGGTGGTCAGTGCCTCAGCCTGTAGAAGAGTTCAGCTCCATGGTCTGGAACAAGGTGGTCAGTCCCTCAGCCTGGAGAAGAGTTCAGCTCCATGGTCTGGAACAAGGTGGTCAGTGCCTCAGCCTGGAGAAGAGTTCAGCTCCATGGTCTGGAACAAGGTGGTCAGTCTCTCAGCCTGGAGAAGAGTTCAGCTCCATGGTCTGGAACAAGGTGGTCAGTCCCTCAGCCTGGAGAAGAGTTCAGCTCCATGGTCTGGAACAAGGTGGTCAGTGCCTCAGCCTGGAGAAGAGTTCAGCTCCATGGTCTGGAACAAGGTGGTCAGTCCCTCAGCCTGGAGAAGAGTTCAGGTCCATGGTCTGGAACAAGGTGGTCAGTCCCTCAGCCTGGAGAAGAGTTCAGCTCCATGGTCTGGAACAAGATGGTCAGTCCCTGAGCCTGGAGAAGAGTTCAGCTCCACGGTCTGGAACAAGGTGGTCAGAACGTCAGCCTGGAGAAGAGTTCAGCTTCATGGTCTGGAACAATATGAAGCTGAGGCATGATAACGGAGTCTTAAATACTGTCGAAGGTGAGCTGGAAGATCTGGAAGACGTTATAGGGGATGGGATCCACTAGTGGAAGAAGGCAGGTCCCTCTGGAATCCAACCCTTCTCACTCATAACTGGTAGATACGTGGTGAAGATGACCTCTGTACCAAGATACTGTTGTGCTGCAGTGTCCGAATATATTCACGGTGACCCGTGGCCTGGTGGCAAAAGCTCTCGCTTCACACTGTGAGGGTCCGGGTTCGACTCCCGGCGAAGGGGTGGTGTGATGTAGTCAGTGTGCTTTGAGGTCTACCTAAGCAGCCACACCTGCCGTTCGGATTAAGGCTCAGGTCTTTTGTCTTGAACTAGCGTCAGGTCGGCGTCAGGTCAAAGCACATGGTGCACTCCTCATTGGGGGGATGCTTGGAGGACTATATAAGGCCGAGGAAACAACTAGAAAGGAGATTCTGGCGGAGCTCTGGCTTGTGTGCGGAGCTCTGGGCTGGAGAGATTCGGGCAGAGCTCTGGCCTGTGTGCAGAGCTCTGGGCACGAGATTCTAGCAGAGCGGCTGCCGGTGTGCAGAGCTCTGGGAGAGAGCTGCTGTAGAGTCTCTGGAGGAGACTGTTGGAGACACTGGGCAGAGTTCTGTTGGAGCAGGTCTTGGGACCTGTGGCTAGCAGTGTGACTGAGTTGCTGTGGTGAACTGTCCTCTGAACTATATTGTAAGTTATATTCTGTTCCGTCAGTTGATTGTATTCCCTGTCTCGCTGCTTATATGTACAATCCCCATTTATCTAAACCCAATAAGTGTTCTCCTGTTCCAAAATATATTATTATACAAGGACTTAAATAAACTGTGTTTGAGTGGAATAGTAATATTCACTGTCCCCGTTATATTCTTATTATTCTTTATGTTTATACTTTATTTTATTATATTTTATTTTAGGTAGAGAGAAATATAGATATTATTATTATAACAAATATGGCGAACGTGCTGAGCATTGTTTACTGTCGTGTATTTGTATGTTATCCTATACCTTACAAATATTTGTTTTACAATAATTTGTATTCATTCGAGGTTTTTCTTATCAACGTTTTAACGAAATGATGTTATTCAAGGGCCTTCTGTACCCTCATGGATCCCCCTCTTTGCTTCCATGGATAAAGTTCTTTGTCTCCACAGACTCCGAAGTGCACCACTCACCTTTTCCTCCTCATCAATTCCATGATTCACCTCATCTTTCATAGACCCATCTGCTGACACATCCACTCCCAGATACATGAATACATTCACCTCCCTCCAACATAATATCCAATCATTCACAACCTAATCTTTCTGTTATCTTCATCACTTTTCTCTTTCCTATATTCACTTTCAATTTTCTTCTTTTACACACCCTACCAAACTCGTCCACCAACCTCTGCAACTTCTCTTCAGAATCTGCCAAAAGCACAGTGTCATCAGCAAAACCCATCTGTGACAACTCCCACTTTGTGGTAGATTCTATATAATACCCCTCCAACATACACACACACACACACACACACACACACACACACAAACACACGCACACACACACACTACACACACACACAACACACACACACACACACACACACACACATACACACTACACACTACACACACACACACAACACACACACACACACACAACAACACACACACACACACACACACACACATACACACTACACACACACACACACAACACACACACACAACACACACACAAAACACACACGCACACACACACTACACACACACACAACACACACACACACACATACACACACACAGACACAGTGATGGAGACAGTTATAATTGCTATATAAATAAGAGCAGTGAGAAATGGTCAAAGTTATGAAAGAAATTCACATAGACAGAGATTTAGGAGTGGTAATAGTGGTGTTGATAGTGGTGGTGGTAGTGGTGGTGGTAGTGGTGGTGGTAGTGATGGTGATAGTGGTGGTGGTAGTGATTGGTGATAGTGGTGGTTGTAGTGGTGGTGATAGTGGTGGTTGTAGTGATGGTGATAGTGGTGGTGGTAGTGATGGTGATAGTGGTGGTGGTAGTGATGTGTTTTATATATATATTATATATAGTATATATATATATATTAATAATATTTTAATATATATATATATATATATATATATATATATTCCAATAAGTCTATATTAGGTATTAAAATATTCTTGACTGGTGGTGTACAGGTGACATGCAGCATTAATGACCCTCGTGTAGTAGATAGATTTAAGCTCATTAACAACCAACGTCTTATGATCCTCAGTGGGAGGGATGCTAGATTTAAGTCCAGTTCAATTTAACTTAACTTTTGGAAACTCAATGGTCATGTCATCTGCACGTTCCACAGCCTCTGTTCATTGATTAACTTTGTAACTCTAAGAGATTCAAGCCCTGCATCATCACAGACGTTACTTCACAGACCTCTGTTACTTCACAGACTTCTGTTACTTCACAGACCTCTGTTACTTCACAGACCTCTGTTACTTCACAGACCTCTGTTACTTCACAGACCTCTGTTACTTCACAGACCTCTGTTACTTCACAGACCTCTGCTACTTCACAGACCTCTGCTACTTCACAGACCTCTGCTACTTCATAGACCTCTGCTACTCCATAGACCTCTGCTACATCAAAGACCTCTGCTACTTCACAGACCTCTGCTACTTCATAGACCTCTGCTACTTCATAGACCTCTGCTACTTCACAGATCTCTGCTACTTCATAGACCTCTGCTACTCCACAGACCTCTGCTACTCCATAGACCTCTGCTACTTCATAGACCTCTGCTACTCCACAGACCTCTGCTACTCCACAGACCTCTGCTACTTCATAGACCTCTGCTACTCTCACAGACCTCTGCTACTTCATAGACCTCTGCTACTTCATAGACCTCTGCTACTTCACAGACCTCTGCTACTTCACAGACCTCTGCTACTTCATAGACCTCTGCTACTTCACAGACCTCTGCTACTTCACAGACCTCTGCTACTTCAAGACCTCTGCTACTTCATAGACCTCTGCTACTTCATAGACCTCTGCTACTTCACAGACCTCTGCTACTCCACAGACCTCTGCTACTCCACAGACCTCTGCTACTTCATAGACCTCTGCTACTCCATAGACCTCTGCTACTTCATAGACCTCTGCTACTTCATAGACCTCTGCTACTTCACAGACCTCTGCTACTCCACAGACCTCTGCTACTCACAGACCTCTGCTACTTCACAGACCTCTGCTACTCCACAGACCTCTGCTACTCCACAGACCTCTGCTACTTCATAGACCTCTGCTACTTCACAGACCTCTGCTACTCCACAGACCTCTGCTACTTCACAGACCTCTGCTACTTCACAGACCT
>WNWK01034071.1:0-20677 GCA_009830355.1 Cherax destructor | reverse complement strand
CAAAGGGGGAAAAGGAAAAAAGGGCCTCCGAAAGGGGGGAGGGCACCATGGTGCTGGCCCTCACCCTAGGAGGAAGTGAAGAGGCATACAAGCTGATCCTCAAAGGCGAGGGGGCCGATAACCTCTCCATGGGTCCTGAGAGAGGGAGCAGGGGGCCCATGTGCCCCAAACAACAATCTTCACACATCTATGAAACAGGGCAACTACCTGAGGTATGGAAGACACAAATGTTTTCCAATTTTAAAAAAAGGAGACAAAGGACAAACACAGACCAGTGTCACTGACATGTATAGTATGCAAGGTCATGGAGAAGATTATCAGGAGAAGAGTGGTGGAGCACCTAGAAAGGAATGAGCTTATAAACGACGGCCAACACGGTTTCAGGGACGGGAAATCTGTGTCACAAACCTACTGAGTTCTACGACAGGGTGACAGCATAAGACAAGAGAGAGAGGGTGGGTAGATTGCATATTCTTGGATTGTATGAAGGCGTTTGACACAGTTCCACACAGAGGCTAGTGCAGAACTGGAGGACCAGGCAGGGGTAACAGGAAGGCACTACAATGGATCAGGAATACCTGTCAGGAAGACAGCAGCAGTCATGGTACGTGGCGAAGTGTCAGAGTGGGCGCCGGTGACGAGTGGGGTTCCACAGGGGTCAGTCCTAGGACCAGTGTGTTTCTGGTATTTGTGAACGACATGACAGAAGGAATAGACTCCGAAGTGTCCCTGTTTGCAGATGATGTGAAGTTGATGAGAAGAATTCAATTGTACGAGGACCAGGCAGAACTACAAGGATCTGGACAGGCTGCAAGCCTGGTCCAGCAATTGGCTCCTGGAGTTCAACCCCACCAAGTGCAAAGTCATGAAGATTGGGGAAGGGCAAAGAAGACCACAGATGGAGTACAGTCTAGGGCCAGAGACTCAACCTCACTCAAGGAAAAGATCTTGGGGTGAGTATAACACCAGGCACATATCCTGAGGCGCACATCAACCAAATAACTGCTGCAGCATATGGGCGCCTAGCAAACCTAAGAACAGCATTCCGACATCTTAACAAAGAATCGTTCAGGACCCTGTACACTGTGTACGTTAGGCCCATACTGGAGTATGCAGAGCCAGTTTGGAACCCACACCTAGCCAAGCACGTAAAGAAGCTAGAGAAAGTGCAAGGTTTGCAACAAGACTAGTCCCGGAGCTAAGGGTATGTCCTACGAGGAGAGGTTAAGGAAAATCGACCTGACGACACTGGAGGACAGGAGAGATAGGGACGACATGATAACGACATATAAGATACTGAGAGGAATTGACAAGGTGGACAAAGACAGAATGTTCCAGAGATGGGACACAGCAACAAGGGAACACATTTGGAAGTTGAAGACTCAGATGAATCACAGAGATGTTAGGAAGTATTTCTTCAGTCACAGAGTGGTCGGGAAGTGGAATAGTTTAGGAAGTGATGTAGTGGAGGCAGGCTCCATACATAGCTTTAAGAAGAGGTATGATAAAGCTCATGGCGCAGGGAGAGTGACCCAGTAGCGGCCAGTGAAGAGGCGGGGCCAGGAGCTATGAATCGACCCCTGCAACCACAACTAGATGAGTACAGTACCTAGAGTTAACCACAGTACCCAGAGAGTGAACCACAGTACCTAGAGTGTGAACCACAGTACCCAGAGTGAACCACAGTACCCAGAGTGAACCACAGTACCAAGAGTGTGAACCACAGCACCCAAAGTGTGAACCACAGTACCCAGAGTGAACCACAGTTCCCAGAGTGTGAACCACAGTTCCCAGAGTGTGAACCACAGTACCCAGAGTGAACCACAGTACCCAGAGTTTGAACCACAGTACCCAGAGTGTGAACCATAGTACTCAGAGTGAACCACAGTACCCAGAGTGTGAACCACAGTACACAGAGTGAACGACAGTAAAGAGAGTGAACCACAGTACACAGAGAGAACCACAGTACCCAAAGTGAAAAACAGTACCCAGAGTGAACCACAGTACCCAGAGTGTGAACCACAGTACCCAGAATGAACCACAGTACCCAGAGTGTGAACCATAGTACCCAGAGTCAACCACAGTACCCAGAGGGAACCACAGTACCCAGAGTAAACCACAGTACCCAGAGTGAACCACAGTACCCAGAGTGTGAACCACAGTACCCAGAAAGAACCACAGTACCCAGAAAGAACCACAGTACCCAGAGTGAACCACAGAACCCAGAGTGAACCACAGTACCTAGAGTGAACCACAGTAACCAGAGTGAACCACAGAACCCAGAGTGAACCACAGTACCCAGAGTGAACCACAGTACCCAAAGTGAACCACAGTTCCCAGAGAACCACAGTACCCAGAAAGAACCACAGTACCCAGAAAGAACCACAGTACCCAGAGTGAACCACAGAACCCAGAGTGAACCACAGTACCTAGAGTGAACCACAGTACCCAGAGTGAACCACAGAACCCAGAGTGAACCACAGTACCCAGAGTGAACCACAGTACCCAAAGTGAACCAAATTTCCCAGAGAACCACAGTACCCAGAAAGAACCACAGTACCCAGAAAGAACCACAGTACCCAGAGTGAACCACAGAACCCAGAGTGAACCACAGTACCCTGAGTGAACCACAGTACCCAGAGTGAACCACAGAACCCAGAGTGAACCACAGTACCCAGAGTGAACCACAGTACCCAGAGTGAACCACAGAACCCAGAGTGAACCACAGTACCAAGAGTGAACCACAGTACCCAAAGTGAACCACAGTTCCCAAAGAACCACAGTACCCAAAGTGAAAAACAGTACCTAGAGTGAACCACATAACCCAGAGTGAACCACAGTACCCATAGTGAACCACAGTACCCAGAGTGAACCACAGTATCCAGAGTGTGAACCACAATACCAATAGTGAACCACAGTAATCAGTGTGAACCACAGTATCCAAAGTGAATCACAGTACCCAGAGTGAACCACAGTATATAGAGTGAACCACAGTACCCAGAGTGTGAACCACAGTACCCAAAGTGAACCACAGCACCCAGAGTGAACCATAGTACCTAGTGTGAACCACAGTACCCAACGTGAACCACAGTACCCAGAGTGAACTATAGTACCAGAATTGACCCACAGAGTGAACCACAGTACCCAGAGTGTGAACCGCAGTACCCAGAGTGAACAACAGTACCCAGAATGAAAAACAGTACCCAGTGTGAACCACAGTACTCAAGAGTGTGAACCCCAGAACCCAGAGTGAAACACAGTAACCAGAGTGTAAACCACAGTACCCAGAGTGAGCACCACAGTACCCAGAGTGAACCACAGTACCTAGATTGAACCATGGTACCCAAAGTGAACCACAGTACCCAGAGTGAACCACAGTACCCAGAGTGTGAACCACAGTAACCAGAGTGAACCACACTACCCAGAGTGTACCACAGTACCTAAAGTGTGAACCACAGTACCCAGAGAGTGAACCACAACAACCAGAGTGTAAACCACAGTACCCAGTGTTAACCACATTACCTAGAGTGATTCACAGTACCCAGAGCGTGATCCACAGTACACTGAGTGAACCACAGTACCCAGTGTGAACCACAGTACCCAGTGTGAACCACAGTACCCAGTGTGAACCACAGCACCCAGTGTGAACCCCAGTACCCAGTGTGAACCACAGTACCCAGAATGTGAACCACAGTACACATAGTGTGAAGGACAGTTCCCAGAGTGTGAACCACAGTACCCAGAGTTTGAACCACATTACCCAGTGTAAATCACAGGATAGAGAGTGTGAACCACAGTACACAGAGTGTAAACCACAGTGCCCATAGTGTGAACCACAGTACCCACAGTGTGAACCACAGTACTTAAATTGTGAACCACAGTACACAGAGTGTGAACCACAGTACAGAGTGCGAACGACAATGCACAGAGTGTGAACCACAGTACCCAGAGTGTGAGCCACAATACCCAGAGTGTGAACAACAATATCCAAAGTGTGAACCACAGTACCCAGTGTGAACCACAGTGACCAGAATGTGATTTACACTTCCCAGTGTGAATTGCAGTACACAGTGTGAACCACTGTGACCAATGTGTGAACCACAGTACCCAATGTGAACCATAGTACTCAGAGTGTGAATCGCAGTAATCAGAGTGTGAACCACAGTACCCAGTGTGAACCACAGTACCCTGAGTGTGACCCGCAGTGACCAGAGTGTGAACCACAATACCCAGTGTGAACCACAGTACCAAGAATGTAAACCACAGTACACAGAGTGTGAACCACAGTTCCCAGAGTGTTAACCACAGTTCCCAGAGTGTGAACCACAGTATCCAGAGTTTGAACCACAGTACCCAGAGTGTGAACTACAGTGCCCATATTGTGAACCACAGTACCCAAAGTGTGAACCACGGTACCCAGATTATGAACCACAGTACACAGAGTGTGAAAAGCAGTACCCGGAGTGTGACCACAGGTCCTAGTGTGAACCACAGTGACCAGAATATGAACCACATTACCCAGTGTGAACCACAGTACACAGAGTGTGAACCACTGTGACCAAAGTGTGAATTACAGTACCCAATGTGAACCATAGTACCCAGAGTGTGAATCACAGTAATCACAGTGTGAACCACAGTACCCTGAGTGTAAACCACAGTACAAAGAGTGTGAACCACAGTACGAAGAGTGTGAACCACAGTACCCAGAGTGGGAATCACAGTACACAGTGAACCATAGTACACAGTGTGAACCACAGTACCCAGAGTGGGAATCACAGTACACAGTGAACCATGGTACACAGTGTGACCCACAGTACCCAGAGTGAGAACCACAGTAACCAGAGTGTTAACCACTGTTTCCAGTGTAGACCACTGTATCAAGAGTGTGAACGACAGTTCGCAGTGTGAACCACAGTACCCAGAGTGTGAACCACAGTGCCCAGAGTGTGAACAACAGTACCCAGAGTGTGAACCACAGTACCCAGAGTGTGAACCACAGTACCCAGAGTGTGAACTACAGTACCCAGAGTGTGAACCACAGTGCCCAGAGTGTGAACCACAGTACCCAGTATGAACCACAGTACCCAGAGTGTGAACCACAGTACCCAGAGTGTGAACCACAGTACCCAGAGTGTGAACCACAGTACCCAGAGTGTGAACCACAGTAACCAGAGTGTGAACCACAGTTCGCAGTGTGAACCACAGTTCGCAGAGTGTGAACCACAGTTCGCAGAGTGTGTGCATTACTAGTATCATCATCACTAGTATCAGTTTCACTAGAATCATCATCCCTAGTATCAGTTTCACTAGAATCATCATCCCTAGTATCAGTTTCACTAGAATCATCATCCCTAGTATCAGTTTCACTAGAATCATCATCCCTAGTATCAGTTTCACTAGAATCATCCTCCCTAGTATCAGTTTCACTAGAATCATCATCCCTAGTATCAGTTTCACTAGAATCATCATCCCTAGTAACAGTTTCACTAGAATCATCATCCCTAGTATCAGTTTCATTAGAATCATAATCCCTAGTATCAGTTTCACTAGAATCATCATCCCTAGTATCAGTTTCACTAGAATCATCATCCCTAGTATCAGTTTCACTAGAATCATCATCCCTAGTATCAGTTTCACTAGAATCATCATCCCTAGTAACAACCTCACTAATATCATCACTAATATTAGAATACTAGAATTATCAATAGTATCACCAACACTGGTATCGTCAATAGTATCACATGTATCTTCATCACTGGTATCAGCATCACTAGTAGCACTAGTATCGGTATCACTCGTATCAGCATCACTAGTATCAGCATTACTTTTATCAGCACCAATAGTGTTAGCATCACTATATCAGCATTACTAGTACCACTGTTGTCATCACTGGTATCAGCATCACCAGTATCATCACTAGCATCATCACTAGCATCATCACTAGTATCATCATCCCTAGTATCAACTTCCATAGCTTTTTACCAAGGTCTCAACAAGTTCCACATAACTGTCAGCCTTGTTGTTGCCCAGAAAGCCCTGTGCTACAACAACAAAACTCTCCCAGGAAATTCTGAGCACTCCATGATTTTCCTGACTTGTGGTCCAGTGAAGATGCCAGCCTTCACCTTCGCCTCTGATAGCTTGGGAAAGAAGTCTTGAAGATACATGAAGGCTGCAGACTCTTTGTCAAGAGCTGTAACAAACTTTTCATTAGCACTAGTTTGATGTGTAATGGAGGGAACAGAACCTTTTGAGGATCAACCAATGGTTTATGTTTGATATTATGTCTTCCTTCTGAGAACTCAGTCCTTTGATGCCAGTGCTTCCTCTGGTAATGTGCTGCTCTGTCTCTACTATCCCAATGACAGAGATAACAGAGAAACTTGGTAAAACCTCCTTGGAGTCACATAAAAAATGCCACCATTTTGAAGTGTTCAATAACCTCCCAGCCATACTTATCATAGTTCAAAGCTTCCAATAAAAGTTTGACACTGTTGTAGTCCTCCTTAAGATGCACTGAATGAGCCAAGGGAAGAGATGGATACTTGTTCCCATTTGCAGAAGTACAGCTTTTAGGCTTCTGGAGGAGCTGTCAATGAAGAGTCTCTACTCATCTGGATTGCATGCAATTCCAATTGCATCAAACAGGCCTGATACATCATTACAGTAGCACAACCTGTCTTCATTAGTGAAGAAGCTTGAGAAATGTTGGTGACGTTTTCTTTGGCTTGTCACTTGCACACTGTCATCCACCAAGTCCCACTCCTTGAACCTTGAAATTTGACTTTATCAAACCAAGATCTCTGATAAGGTCATTGAGGTCTGTTTGGCTTGGGTAGTAAGGATTCCTCCCAACATAATACGAGACACAAATTACTTCGATATCCCTCGTGTCCATCTCTCCCTATGCAAAAATGCTATACAAGTAAAGGGTCCGAAGATCTGGAATTCATTGCCAGAACACACTAAAGGACCCTTGTCTGCAAATCAGTTTAAAGCCCTACTAAGAAATCACCTAATCACCCAAAATTAACCAGACAAACCGTACCTAATACCTACCAGTTACTCAAAAGCTACTCATATTGTGCTGAGGATTGCTCAACCACTTACCCACTACTTCAAAATTAGGATGTCTAAATTTCAGTGTTTTAAATAGTACTAAATTGTAATACATCATATTGTAAATTGTTTTAAATTGTTCTATTGTAATACTGTAATCTTTATAAAATAATTCTTATTCTTATAATAGTTGCATCTGTGAGATCATAGTCTTGTTCACTGTGCTCTTCATTTTCTGATTTGCTGCTTTCTTCTTCTGATGGTTGACTTCTTTCTGGAGGTGTAGGTACAGGAAGATCAGCACTGTGTGGTACTGGTCAGCACTGTGTGGTACTGGTCAGCACTGTGTGGTACTGGTCAGCACTGTGTGGTACTGGTCAGCACTGTGTGGTACTGGTCAGCACTGTGTGGTACTGGTCAGCACTGTGTGGTACTGGTCAGCACTGTGTGGTACTGGTCAGCACTGTGTGGTACTGGTCAGCACTGTGTGGTACTGGTCAGCACTGTGTGGTACTGGTCAGCATTGTGTGGTACTGGTCAGCACTGTGTGGTACTGGTCAGCACTGTGTGGTACTGGTCACCACTGTGTGGTACTGGTCAGCACTGTGTGGTACTGGTCAGCACTGTGTGGTACTGGTGCAATAGAAGAGGGAAGGTCTGGATAAGAAATAGCAGGTGCATTTTCCCAGTTCGGTGTTTGGCAGGATCTACCAGGCAGAAGTAGCAGTTGGTAGAGTGATCAGAGGGTTCACGGCCATATTCTAGGAACAGCAAACTTCATGGCTCTTTTTTCTCCTGTATACCATCCTGTAAAGGAACAAAAGAATTAGTTTCTGTTACATACATTTCATTTAAAAGAATGTTCCTATTCAAGATTTTACCCTTCATATAACTAATGACTTTCTTACCTTCCAATGTTTTCTTACAATGCTCACAAGCAACATGAGGTGCCCAGGTCTTGTCTGGGTCCACAACTGGCATGCCAAAATATGCTTTGTAAACTTCATACATTTGTTTAGATGTTGTTACAGAGAACTTCTTTGCTCTTGTCTTAATGAATTGACCACATATGTAGCAGAATGCATCTGGAGAATGATTGGAGCCTCTTGACGCCATGTCACTTCTTGTGATGTGTCTTCTCAGGCAGCCAGAGCTGAACTGAATGCTGCTTTGTGAGTCCCTGTTTTTATATTTGCCAATCAAAACCCTAGAACATAATAGTTTTACATCAGTCTTTCTTGAAAGTGTTCCACAAGTGTTCCACAAGTGTTCCACAAGTGTTCCATAAGTGTTCCACAAGGGTCCTGACCACAAAAGCAAAGTTTTGGGATCAAAATTGCTTTTTTAAATTTTGTTTAGTTATAAAGAATTGGGAAATGATGCTCATTTTCCAGGAACACAACAAAAGTAAATTAAATTTTGTTACATAGTGTTATCATTAGTATCATCATCACTAGTATCATTAGTATCATCATCACTAGTATCATTAGTATCATCATCACTAGTATCATTAGTATCATCATCACTAGTATCATTAGTATCATCATCACTAGTATCATTAGTATCATCATCACTAGTATCATTAGTATCATCATCACTAGTATCATTAGTATCATTATTATCATCACTAGTATCATTAGTATCATCATCACTAGTATCATTAGTATCATCACTAGTATCATTAGTATCATCATCACTAGTATCATTAGTATCATCATCACTAGTATCATTATTATCATCACTAGTATCATTAGTATCATCATCACTAGTATCATTAGTATCATCACTAGTATCATTACTATCATCACTAGTATCATTACTATCATCATCACTAGTATCATTAGTATCATCATCACTAGTATCATTAGTATCATCATCACTAGTATCATTAGTATCATCATCACTAGTATTGTCGTGTCAGTATTATATATACACTTGTGTAGTGTATCAGCATTCATCCTAGTTATACAGCTGGTCCCTTTGCGTGTGATGTCACGATACCCGCTGACGTCAGAGGCTCAGCGCATGTGCATAGCCTCGCATAGGCGTACCCTCTCACAAGTAACAGACCTACAAGCTGAACAGACGGGTGCTGGGATCTCTCCTTCACATACTGTAAATATACCGTAACCATCCTACAAGGAGTGTCTTTGACAACCTATATATCTCTCCCAAGACCCACCCGACAAGTGGTAGCAGCGGTGTGCCGTAATTTTTATCGATTACGCTGTTATAGAGAGATAGACAACGACAAGCAAGCAAACAGCCTTGTGCCTCCAAAAACCACGCTACCAGCTACCTACATCCAAGCAGTCTACAATATCTACAGTATCTCCTGGTCAGCTAAGTGCTTCATATGTTAATTTGTTAAAACCTACGAGGGGTTGACCCGGGTTTTGCAAATTCTGAACGAGTAAGCCAGTTTGTGAGGGGAGAGTACCATATCCAGCCAATAAGCCACCACCAGTTACGTCAGACTAGGCTTAAGCCAGCTTCTACCTTGCTGTGCTAATTTGTTACAAGATTCCAAGCCAGCCAATCTGTGTGAAAATGTTCTACTAAGCCAGCAAGCCACTCTGCTGTCTGAGAAGTAAGCCACGTGAGTCACGCATTTATACCATCCCTGTGGTATCCTGGGTTATTCAAGCCACCCTGGGTTAAATTCAAGTGTGTTCATATAAACGGCGTAAGCCACAAGCATGCGGGAAGTGGTGTAGGCCTAGCCTACTCCACCAGCCCCCCCACCACCACCCACACTAAGGCAGACGCCTTGACCACGTGAGTCGCCTGTCCACCCCCACACAAAGCATTAAGTGTGGATTATTTCACCCTTAACTGGGTCCTGCAAGCAGTTTATTGGCTACGAATCAGGTCGAGCGTCCTGAGTGTGTTTCTTCTGAACTGTTGTGCCAACTTTAGAAAACCTGGTTCGTAGTTCATCGGTTTATGCACATTACTCCTAGATATCTGCACGAGTGGACCAGACCACCATCCTCCACCACCATCCTCCACCACCACTATACCACGCTGCAGTCAACGATTTCCACCCTAGAGACATTTACTGTGTTGTTGTTTTATTTTTCAGATAATCTAGAGACAATTTCGTGTGTTGAGACATTTTTGCCAGTTACAGAAATTTTGAGTTATCCTGGGAAGTGTTCTGTGTTAAATTAATTACTTACATTAATTTTTTATTTCACTAGTATTGTCTCTTGTTAATTATTGCGTTATAATTTCTGTGAATTTCGTTGTGTTACTAAGTATGCAGTAAGTACAGTTTTGTTAAAGTAATCTACTGTTCCAATATTCCACCAAGTAGTAATTTTAAAAGATTTTAATTTTTCCCCCAGCATTGTCCATGTGTTGCTTAATTTATTTTTCTTGTTAATTTTTGTTTTCCACCAAGTGTTCTATCCCAGATTTATCATTTACTCTTTTACCCTTGTTTGTTAATGTTAATTGTGTAATTAATTAAGTTCGCTTGCCCCAGTAACTACATATTGTTTTTCTCCTCCAAGCAATTTTTAACCTTTTACCAGTAATATTCCCTGCTAATTCTTATGTGTTGCAGTCAGTAATTCTTCCCATTGCACCCAATATTGTTTTGTGTACTTGTTCTTTTTTGTATAGTGCTAATGTGCCTTCATTTTGCAGACTAGAGAAATAATTTACTGAAGACATTATTTTGCTCCAATAAATATATATATATATATATAGTCAACAAGAGCATGACTTTGTATAAGCAGTAAGTTATCTGTTCTGTGCCTTTGATGAGTATCTTCCAGCTAATGTAAGTGTTAAAACCATTTTATTGTCATTAATTTTTCATTTATTTTCATGTGTTGTTGAACAAATTCACTCTTAAGTTTGATTAAAGTCAGTGTTCTTAGTAAATTGTTTAGTAACTGTTTCATTGAGTTACCTTGCTTTGCTTGCAATTAAGAGTAAGAGTGTTCAAACTATTTTAATTCTAATATCTTTGTGTTGTGTGTAAATAATTTACCCCAGTGTGATTTTTTTTCAATCAGTCATTCCTGAAACTGATTTTGTGTAAATTAAATTTGCCAGTATTCAATTTTTGTTTCATCAATTTTGTTGTGTTTAATTGCTCTAGTAACTTGTCATTTCCTAAGAGTAATAAGTAATATTCCAGTGAACTTTCTAAGTGATTCAAGCAGTAAAGTTACTTTAATTTTTGCCAGTGAATAATTCTATTGAATTGTTTTATCAGATTGTTGCTATTGCCATAACCATTACTGAATTCTTTTAATTATTTGTGCATTTAATTCTTTTTATTGTGTTGCAATTTTGTTGATATTTAAAAGAAAGGAAACTCATTTTGCAGTTATTTCAAGTAAAGCTAGATTGTTTTATTTTAGTGTGTTGAATTTTCTTGCCAAGTCAATTTCCAGTGAGTTATCTTTTCTTTAGTGTTATTGTGCAATTATCCGTGTTACTTATGCAGAATAGTTAATAATTCTACCAGTTAAGCTATATTGTGCTGTATACTTGTGTCAATTTTGCTTCATTTCAATTCTTGTTTAATTGCTCAGTCATGTCTCAAGTAAATTCAAGTGATAACTGTGTGTTTTCTGCCAGTCAAGGCATTGAAGCTCAAGTAACCGTGTGCGATAATAATGTGTGTGCTGCTATGCAGAGCTATAATCATAATGAGTCAGTAAACAGTCCTCATAGTCCCTTAATGATCGAAAGACAGTCTCTAGCTTTTGAGCAATGTGTTTGTTCTCCCAGCTTGTATCGGAGATTTGCCAGAGTGATGCGGAATGTGAAGTTCAGATTAGTTCTTGTAGATATGTGTTTTACTTATTAACGTAGCCGAGCGGTCAAGGCACTAGTAATAGTACTGTCACTCCTGTCTGGAACTCAGTCCCTACAATATCTTGCATGCAAGATAGCGTTCAGATGCCTAGGGTGCCGGAGGTATCCCGGACCGCCTTGAGTACTGAGTCTATCCTTGCAATGTTGCTAGTTCAAGTAGTAGTTCCTCTCCAGGGGACGCTTTGTTGAAGAAAGACTATTTGAATGAGTTATAGCATCTCTCGCTGATGCAAAAGCAATTGCAGAAAGCCGTTTCTGTTGCTAGTGTATTCACTAGAGTGCCAGTTGTTGTCCCTCGTGTTCCAGATAGTGTTCCTTCCAGTTGACAGTAAGCCTTTGCAGAGTAAAGTGTCGTGTGTCGAGTAATTCTTACCTGCAGTAAGAGATAGTGAGAGCCGTTCTCCTTTGCTCATACTTTGTGTCATTGAGCTAACTATTTCAACCGGGGAGAGATCCATCCACTCCACCGAGCCTGTTCATTCCTTCAGTAGGAAAGTGATTATAAGTTAATCAAAACTGAGTTTGTTCATTCCTTCAGTAGGAAAGTGATTATAAGTTGTGAGCTAAAGATAGAAAATTAGAAAATCCAGACTAGAACTGACATTATTGACTGTGTGTTTTGTTATCAGATTTCTAGTATCTAGTAAGATTTTTGTGTGTTCAAGTTCTCTCCGAGTTCTGAGTTTTAACAGTATAACCCGTGTGCGCCGAGTTTATCTTTCCTGTTAAAACTTCTTCCCTGTAAATATTTATTCTTCCTCAGAAGCCGTAGAGTGCATGAATACACATCGATTGATCGATCAAATTTGCAAATTGAAATTGTAATATATATAATGTCTATATCTAGATCCATTAACATCCTCTTAAGTACCATTAACTCAAGAAGTGCGAGAGTAAGATTAATCTTGATTAGTTCCAAGTTATAATGTGTTTGCTATTGTATAGATTCACCCAGTACCACCTGTCTGTTCAGCCTATAGAGTTGTATAGTATGCCGAGACGTCATACGATAACATGGCCGAGCTGTCGTGTCAGTATTATATATACACTTGTGTAGTGTATCAGCGTTCATCCTAGTTATACAGCTGGTTCCTTTGCGTGTGACGTCACGATACCCGCTGACGTCAGAGGCTCAGCGCATGTGCATAGCCTCGCATAGACATACCCTCTCACAAGTAACAGACCTACAAGCTGAACGGACGGGTGCTGGGATCTCTCCTTCACATACTGTAAATATACCGTAACCATCCTACAAGGAGTGTCTTTGACAACCTATATATCTCTCCCAAGACCCACCCGACAGTATCATTAGTATCATCATCAGTAGTATGAGTATCTCTAGTATCATCACTAGTATCATCATTACAATTAACATCACTAGTATCATTACTAGTATAAGTATCACTAGTATCATCACTAGTATCAGCATCACTAGTATCAGTATCACTAGTATCAGCATGAATAAAATCAGCATCAAAAGTATCAGCATTACTAAAACTATCACTAGTTTCAGCATTACTAGAATTAGCATCACTAGTATCATCACTAGTGTCAACTAATATCATCACTAGTATCAGTGTCACTGTTATCGGCATCAATAGTATCACTATCGCTAGTGTCACTAGCTGCCACTAATGCCATGGCATGCCAGTGGCTCTCCTTGCATTACAGTTTTATAATTGTAACTACCAATAACTATGTATACTTGTAACTTGCATCAAAATAAAAATATTATTATATTATTATTATTATTATTATTATTATTATTATTATTATTATTATATAATTAGTATCAGTATCACTAGTGTCATCATCACTAGTATCAGCATCACTAGTATTAGCATCACTAGTATCAACATCACTTTTATCAGCATCACTAGTATCACTACTATCGTCATCACTAGTATCACTACTATTGTCATCACTAGTCTCAGCATCACTAGTATCATAAGTAGTATCACTATCATCATCACTAGTATCATCATCACTAGTATCAGCATCACAAGTATCATCATCATTAGTATCAACATTACTAGTATCATCACTAGTATCATTAGTATCATCACTAGTATCATTAATAACATCACTAGTATCATTAATAATGTCAATAGTATCCTTAATAACGTCACTAGTATCAGCATCCATAGTATCATCACTAGTATTATCATCACTAGTATCATTAGTATGATCACTGGTATCAGCATCACTAGTATCATCATCCCTACTATCATCACCAGTGTCAGCATCACTAGTATCATCACCAGTCTGAGCATCACTAGTATAAACATTACTAGTACCAGCATCACTAGTATCATTACTAATATTATCAGTATCACTAGTATCATTACTAATATTATCAGTATCAATATTATCGGTATCACTAGTATCAGCATCACTTGTATCATCATTAGTATCATCACTAGTATCAGCCTCAATAGTATCAGTGTCAATAGTATCAGCATCACTAGTATCAGTATTACTAGTTTCAACATCACTAGTTTCAGCATCACTATTATCATCACTAGTATCAGCATCATTGACATCAGCATCATTAGTTTCATCACTAGTGTGGGGAATTGTGAGAGATAAGTCTATCTGGGACACCGCCACTAGCAATAAACAACTCCCAGGGAGATGACAGACTCGTATAATTTTACCGCAGTCATTCCCTTTAAGGTATGTGAGAACTTTACCCGCTCCTGGCCGCACCGAGGGGGTACCTTCAATATTCTCGTTAGCCCACTGCACTCTGGACCAGTATAAATAAATCTGAGAAGATCATTTATTATAGTTATGTTAAATTTAAGTGGACTGTATTGGTTATTAAACAACTGATCAATCAGGAGAAGAGGTAGAGAACAGACAGTTAAATTAACATGACCATCACTCACCTAATTAACAGCATCATAGCGGTGTATCGTAGATCGTTGACCTAGCTAAAGTACATCTACTGATGCGTAACAATATCATTGGCCAATAACAAAGTTGCAAGCAGAGTACTTAGCTTTAGATGAGGGAGTCGTTCCGTTGTTGACGTCCTCCTGCGATCTGATTCGATCGCGATGGTATTAGCTGTCTCGTCGAGTCAAGGAAGGTTAATTTCCGTGCACTCTTATACGCCCACGAGACCGAGCGTTAGTTAACATGTGGTTGGTCGGGGTAGCGAATCAGATCCTCTCACTAATCCGACCTTTTGTACTGTTTATACGTATAACTTTACATATTACGTATATCCGGCTTAATGCCCACTAGTTTATACACATTCACAGTCTCGATACTTGAATTTCGAGTAGATAACTTGCGATATGTTAGTTCATTTCAATCACATCCAATATGGCGGTCGGGGTATGGCGTACCCAAGCCAGACCCGCTCGATGCAATCAACCCCTGATTATTTACAACTCGGTTTCACTATATTCACCATTTCCCAAAGTTCATCGAATATATTTCAGTCTCTTCTAAGATGAATTCCCCAGCATCAGGGTTACGGCTTTATCCTGCCGTATGGTCATTTCACTCAGTTCAAATAGGCCTATGGCCGCGTCACTCGCCGGCGGCACCTTATTTCACAATTATTGTCCGATTACTGGACCTCCTGGACCGATTGTCCCATTTGATATTCGCCGCGTCACTGGATATTCCTCCACATTACGAAAGGAGGTAATTAAATCCGATTTGGCGGACGTCTACGACAAATTCCGCTCGCCATCCCATCACCGGATATCGGCTCGGTAGGCTAGCTGTTCACTCTCTGCCCATTCCCCTCTACCTTCTCCCTGCCCAGCCTCTTCCCGCTTCCTCCCCGCTGGTATGATGGTTCTCTATTATATACCCCCATGTACCAGCGGTACACTAAGGATATCTGTTCATATTGGAAAGCTTATCAATTACAACTTTCGGAAAATACCAATATTTTCCACAACTAGTATCATCATTATTATCAGCATCGCCAGTATCAGCATCACTAGTATCAACATCATGAGTATCACTAGTATCATCATGACTAGTACCATGAGTGTCAGCATCACCAGTATCATCACTATGTCTCATCATATTCCACTTGAACCTGGAGCTGGACGTATCAATGTACCTGCTTACAGATGCCTCATTTGCAAGTTGCTGTCACATAAGATTTAATAAGAGGCTTGATGACAGTATCATTGCACATAGTAATTCACCTTGGAATGCGTCCTTGATCTTAATACCTAAGAAAGATGGTTCCTGGCGCCTGGTGATTGTCTTTAGGAAGTTGAATGTTAAAATGGTACCAGATCGTTTCCCACTTACTGTACTTGGTGATCTTTTACAAGGGTTTTGGCAAGTCCCTCTTCATGAGGAGAGCCAAGAGTTAACCACATTTTCCACTCATACAGGTCATTTTCATTTCTTCAGAATGACCTTCGGTTTACGCTCATCACCTATCACATTTTTAAGGCTCATGATGAACATATTTAGAGGCTTCATACGTAACGAACTTATGGTGTACCTAGATGATGTAATTGTCATGTCTGAAGACGTGGAGACACACCTCAAAACACTTGATGTGGTACTTGGTAAGCTTGAAGAAGCCAATTTAAAGATCAAACTGTCTAAATATCATTTTTTCAGATCAGAGATCAAGTTTTTTGGTCACGTAGTCACTCCTAGAGGGGTTACGACTGACCAAAGTAAAGTAACTATTGTACAAAACTTTCCATCACCCAAAACTGCTGATGCCGTAAGATTCTTTGCAGGCTTAGCAAGGTTCTACAGATCTTTCATTGCCAATTTTTCTTCTAGCAGTTACTCTGAGTTGCTTAAGAAAGGAGCTCCTTTCGTTTGAACCTTCCATCAAGAAACATTCCTATTTCTCAAAGAAAAGCTAACGTCTGCTCCTATTTTGAAATTCCCAGATTTTTCAAAGCCTTTCTATACAACAATGGATGTTAGTTCCATTGGCATAGATGCCGTCCTAGCTCAGAAGACCGAGCAAGTACAACACAGTTGCATTTGCTAGTCGTGTCCTTACAAAGGCTGAACGTAAATATACAGTAACTGAACAAGAAGTATTAGCAATAGTATGGCCTTTAAAACACTTCCACTGACTCCTTTATTCCAGAATAAACAACCACTGCAAGATTAGCCAGATGGTCTTTGACTATCCAAGAGTTCAATTCAACTTCCAAACACTTGCCTGGCAAATCAAATGTAGTCGCAGATGCTTTATCTCAACACATTAGTAGAGTAGTAGCAGATTCTCCATTCACCGCTGAGGAAGTAAAGAATGCTCAAAAAATAAATCCTATATGGTCTGGTGTAATTCAGCAGGAAGATCGAACTCTTTCTGTGAAGCCACCAGCACCTATCAGTGACTTTGTTATAAACCAATAATTACTGTATTACATAGCCGAGCTGGGTAATCCTAGCAGAAGAGTACACCAGTTAGTAATTCCACAGTCACTAGTGACTGTAGCCTTACAGTTAGTTCACGATGTACCAGGTGTTGCACACCCTGGTATGGATCGTTCTGTAAAACAAGCCAGATTGAAATACTTTTGGCCTCATATGGCAACTAACATTTCTGAATATGTTAAGAAATGCAGTGTTTGCATGTAGCACAAGGGAAATGTTAGTGGTCCCAGTCCTATCCAGATATATCCCAGTACTAGTGAACCTTGGGAATGAGTTGTGCTAGATGTGTTAACCAATTTCCAATGTTCCCTCCACAGCAACAAACATCTGTGTGTTATGGTAGACCATTTCAACAGACACTGTGAGTTAGTTCCTATAAGACTGCCGAGACAGTAACTAAAGCATTTAAGGAATACATAATGTGCAGTCATACTATTCCTAAATACCTAGTAACAGATAACGGAGGTGAATTCTGTAATGAGATTCTTGAAAAATTGTGCACTTTGTACAAAATCTCTAAGTCGACCATTGTTCCCCATCATCCTGCCAGCAATGGTTTAGCGGAAAGAACCAGTAAGAAAGTACTTGATGTTTTGCAAGCAACCATCGATCTGAATAGTGTAACCTGGGATGAAGTGATACCTGATGTTCAGTGTGCTATAAATTCATCTTACAATACTTCTATAGGTGATACCCACATGCATTATATGGTGTAGATAAGTGTTTACCGTAAGAGTTGTTATATTCTACTCCAAAACCAAATTATAATGCAGATGATTTTGTAGTGATATGTACCAGCTTAGCTCAAAGTGTCTTCAGAAGAATCCGAGAAACACTTCATAAATAAACAGCAGAATTTACAAGAGTTACTAAGACTCGAGCAAAGCCAACCAAAATTAAAGTAGACTTGAGAGTTAGGTTAGCTAATTTCAGTAAAACATCTGCAATGGCGAAAGTTCGATGGTCCCTACCGAGCAGTTGAACGTATCAGTGGAAATAAATATAAGGTTAGATAAATTAGTATTGGAGATTATAAGGAATCACACTTCGACCATACGAAGCTAGTATGCGATTACATTGAGATTCGTAGTACCCAGACAAACGAGCCAGACTCTGACAATCCTTCTGACCCAGTACCTTCTAACTCTAATACCCAGACAGATGAACAATCCGATTGTCGCTATTCTTTGCATACGTGACAAGTAATGAGAAATCCTTATTCATTTGTTAATACAAATGTTGATCCTCTTCAACCACTTGTGTTAGCAGTTGCGACAGAATTTGACCCCCTTAAAGATGATGACCGCTCTGCATATGTAACTCTCACCTATATTACAACCTCAGGTTCAATGGCCTGTTAACCTGAGTGTAAAGGGAGCTTGGAGCAAAGAAACACAGTAGAAGATGTATTGAAATTGTATTTCCTTCAAAAAATCAGTTAGATTAATTCCAGACTTTTGTCTTTTCCTTCACCAAGTAATTGTGATATAAGACTTTTGTCTTTTCCTTCACCAAGTAATTGTGATTATATAAGACTTTTGTCTTTTCCTTCACCAAATATAACAAAGGGCTATTTACACATATGTACACTATATACAAAGGAGTAGTGTTTAGTGCACGCCACAGTTGTCTAGGTTAAGCAGCAGCCAAAACACAGACAACTTTCCACAACCAGCTCTATGCAGGAATTCCAATGACAAACTGCGAGTGGTAACCACATCACCATTAAAGGTTTAGGGTCCTTGAGGAGGACCGAATTTGGAAGCTTTACATTAATCTCAGAGTGCAAAGAGTCAGGGTCATCAGAGGCAGAGGACAGAGTCCTTACTGGAACTTTATCTGGTGTATTAAAAGCTTTAATTTGATTAATGTGGTAAGTAAGGCAAATGCTTATCAACACCGTAAAATGCATAATGTGGGGTATCACCTATGGAAGCATTATAAACATAATTTATTGCACACTGAACATCAGGTATAACCTCATCCCAGGTTGCACTATTGGGATTGATGGTGGCTCTCAAGACATCAAGTACTTTCTTATTCGTTCTTTCTGCTAAACCATTACTGGCAGGATGGTGAGGGACAATGGTCGATTTTGTAATCTTGTGCAAAGTACACAAATTTTCTAGGATCTCATTACAAAATTCACCTCCATTATCTGTTATGAGGACTTAGGAGTGGTATGTCTTCAGATTATACCTTCCTTGAATGCTTTTGCTACTGTCTCGGCAGTCTTATCTGCAATAGGCACTAACTCACAATATCTGGTAAAATGATCGACCATCACACACAGATGTTTGTTTCCTTGGAGGGAACATTGGAAATTAGTCAACAGATCTAGTGCAACTCTTTCCCATGGCTCGCTAGTAGTTGGAAAGACATGGATTGGATTAGGACCAGTAACATTACCTTTATGTTGCATGCAGACACTACATTTCTTAACATATTCAGTAATATCAGTTGACATACGAGGCCAAAGTATTTCAATCTGGCTTGTTTTACAGAACGATCCATACCAGGGTGTGCAACACCCAATACATCGTGAACTAGCTGTAAGGCTACTTTCACTAGTGACTGTGGAATTACTAACTGGTATACCCTTCTACTAGGAGTACCCAGCTCGGTATTGCGATACAGTAATTCTTGGTTCATGATAAAGTCACTGATGGGTGCTGGTGGCTTCACAGTAAGAATAAGGTCTTCCTGGAGCAGGAATCGAATTACACCAGATCACATGGGATCTGTTCTTTGGGCATTCTTTACATCCTCAGCACTAAACTGAGGATCAGCAGTTACTACACTGACATGACGTGATAAAGCATCAGCAACTACATTTGATTTTCCAGGTAAATGTTCAAAGGTAGGGTTGAACTCTTGGATAGTCAAGGACCATCTGGCTAGTCTTCCAGCAGGTTGTTTATTCTGGAATAAGGGTATCAATGGGGCATGATCTGTCAAGACATGAACAGAGTACTGATATATGATGTCTCGGAAGTGCTTTAAAGATTATACTATCACTAAAGCTTCTTGCTCAGTAACTGTATAATTACGTTCAGCCTTAGTAAGGACTCAGCTAGCAAATGCAACTGTTTTGTACTTGCTACTGGTCTTTTGTGCAAGTACTGCACCAATGCCTATTGAACTAGCATCAGTGGTTAGGTAGAAAGGCTTAGAAAAATTTGTAAATTTCAAAATTGGAGCAGATGTTAGCTTTTCTTTGAGAGTTTGGAATGCTCTTTCTTGACGGAAGGTCCAAACAAATGGAGCATCTTTCTTAAGCAACTCAGTTAGAGGAGCTGCTATGGAAGAAAAATAGCAATGAATAATCTATAAAACCTGCTAAGCCCACAAAGGATCTTACGGCATCAGCGGTTTTAGGAGATGGAAA